>JARFJB010001805.1:820000-847500 GCA_036346205.1 Vesta saturnalis | reverse complement strand
TATCGCCTACCACGTCTTTGAGTTTTCATGCACATTGATTCATATTTTGGAGTCCTAAAGTTTATTAATGTGTTGACATCGGTGTTTTTCCTCAACAAGAAATAATTCCGCAGCTTTCAATTGACATTCGAAGTAGCTGTTGATAATCGAATCTTGCTTGTGTTACTTACAATTTTTGCAGAATCATGTGCCAAAATACCTCAAACATGTAAACGCATAATGCAGGAAGAAGAGTTTTTGCTCCTGATCGCATACGTAAATTCTCTTTAGAAGGCTTACACATTACTTGAAAATTAACAAACAAAATACACCCAGATGTATCCCACAAATGAAACCATTATTTTATTTGTGTGATACGTAGATGTTTTATATTATTGTAGTGTGCAGCCACAGATCCAGTGTTTCAGATCTTCAAGTGGCTTCTCAGTAATGGTTAAGAAACAAGTACTTCAAAGTTAAGAGTAAGAGGCTTTTAATTAATACTGGCATCAAATTTGTAAAAGATAACCGTGGGGTTACGTGTCTTTCATAATTTGATCAATGTTGTTAGTAACTCCAATTCATGTGCAGGTAGAAAATTGTTTGAACTTGTTAAGCGGAAATTGCTAGATTTAGAAATTAAATGTCATTATTCAAAACTAACCAAACTAGAATTGGAGGCTTATGACGTACATTTAAGAACAGGTAACCGGATTAAATGCTAATAAGTTTCAATGATAGATTACTTTTTTTATATCACTTGGATAATGTAATTCATCGTAAACTTAATGCTAATCCATATGGTCTCCAAAATATACTATCAAAATGCAACGAACGAAATCTTATTTGGAACAAATTATATAAAACTATAGTTGGCATAGAAAGTTGATTAAATTCTTGGACGACAGTTAGATGAGCTAGTGAATTCCAAAAAATATCCAAAAGGAATCAAAACGCAACTTGGATTATATAAACCTTCGAATGTTAAAAGTCTCAAAAGCAAAAATTGTTTCTTTCGCAAAACAAATAAATGTAATCAAGTGGTCCTTTTAGATAAAATTATTTTGTATTTGCCAGAAAACTCTTAGATTCAGGTTCTTATCCAGTCATTACCCAAGGTCCTCTTCCTCCTCAAGGAGTTGTGGATGATTCTCTTAGGTTTTGATTAACAGTATCCAATCGCGCACTACCTAGAATGGGACAACATTCAGGGCAGCACGAGACACGCGATCAGATGTCTGGCCAAGCGCCATGGAGGCGTGTACGCCTTAAAACATCAGTATCGCAACATCTACGGTTTTGGCGGTTAAATGAACGATGCGAGTTGCCTATAGTATAGTATTTTAAAATTCGTACGAATTTATTGATAAAATTAGAAAGCTACATAAGATGAGATTTTATTCTCATTTGACGTTGGTTCATTGTTTCCGAGTGTTCCAATAGATCAAAGTATAGTTTATTCACAAGATTTTTGAAAAAAAATCATTTAGAAGATGGAGTAGTAGACGAATTTGTTAAATTAACAGAGATTGAATATGCAACAAATCTTTTTCAAAATTAACAATCAATTATTCAAACAAGAAAATGCTATGACGATGGGTAATACTTATCGCCGTTTATGACCAATCTATTCATTGACAAATTTAAAACGCGATTTGGTTTATTTTCCTAGGGTTTGGATTATATACGTGGATGATGTGTTTGGCATACCTAATGTTAACGTTTTTAGTATCCAGGACTTGGTACCAACCTTAAATACTAAATCTAAATCAATTTGTAGTACATGGCTATAATTTGTTTGTTACAATGACCTACAAAAGATCCAGTGTTCCAGATTTTCTATTCACTAATGATTCGATATTTTCCCTCACAACTTTAATAGGAATGTAATGAGGACGCGAGTAAGTGTCTGACAATCTTTTCTAAACTTATTACCCATCTGTGAGCGGAAACAGAGTCTGGCATAATTATGTTACTTATAAACTTATTGCAATCGTTTCGAAAATCAAAATTTTTATCGAATTTTCACATTTAAGGGTTTCTTAAGCATTTCAGGGTGTTAGTCGCATTATTTCATTATGTAGGAAGTAATAATATTACGTTTAAATTTGAAGATGTGTGGAAATTATTTAAATCAATTAACCGTGAAGAATGGGAAAATGTGTGCAAACAAACAGAAAAGATTGAACAAGAATATTTAGAAAAAGAAGATTTTATTGATGAAGACGAAGAGCTGATTTTTACTGTAAATACACGTGAAAGTGATGAAGAAATTTATTGCAACAGTAGTAATGGCAAAGACAGCGACAGTGAATTCGATTCTAACCAATTAAATTTCTGCAGTTATTTATTTTTGTATGTTAATAAAATTACATTTTAAAATGTTTTATCAATTTGTGATTTATTTTACATATTGGTATTAGAATTTGAAATACTTCTACAAAAATGTTTCCCGATCAAACAAGGATGGTCTCATTAAAAACGTAGTAGTGATTTCAATGTTTGTGTTCTATCCTCCAATTGGAAGTACTCATATTATAATAATCTAATCACATTGAGAAGCTTCATTCAAGTTTTTATAGTACAAGTTTACACCTACTATTACTTAGTCTAAGAATTATCGAACAAATAATTTTTCACATTTTCTAGTCGGCATAATAAACTAATAGTGTGAATACTTGTCGTATTTGTAATAACACTTTATGACACATATTTTAATGTAATGACGCTAATTGATTGATTCCTGTTGTTTGTTCTTAAAAATATAAATATTTAGACATGCGATCAACGATGAGTTTTAAGAATTTACCTATTCGATGATTGCTAAGATTAACAACCAAAATCTTATCAAAAGTTATTCTTATTTTCTGTCTATCTGTTGGGTGTAATTAAAAGTTTATAAAACGTTGAACTTCATATTTTTGCAAATCCTTGATAAAAACAGCTGATGTTTATTTTAATGCAAATATGAAGTTACCTAAATTGAAATTGTTACAAATGATCATTCACTAAAAATGTATTCAGTTACAATAAAAATCGTTAAAAAAATCGATAATTACTAAATTTATTCATTTGCCGTATATTTTTAGGATGGCATTTTTGCTACTGAAGTTTCCCGATTATAACATCGTTTAAGTTCTTCAAATTGTAGAAAATCGCGCAGGGCATCTCGAGTGCCACGACGTTTTGTAACTACTCTACCAATGGGAGGTCCCTTACCAAAGTGGCCTGAGGCGATCCGCTCCCCCCCCCCCCCCGTTAGTATACAGTAGCAGTGTAGGACATATTCAATATTTGGTGAAAAATATAATTAAGTCTGTGCTAAAGAGGATTTTTTATTTAACAATTTAGTCATCGTTAACAGAAAATGCATTCATTGTCAATTGATAAGGAGCTATGAAGCATTTATTAAAAGAGTCCATTATTTCACTATCTATTTCCTGTGTTTCTTGACCTAGCTACTTTAGTTCTTTGTAGGCTGTTATTTTTTTAATTTCCTCCTATAGGTTTTAATTGGTTCTTGAAACTATTAAAAAACAAAGAATTATGAAAACTTTTTTCAATTATTTCAATGCATCGTTCTATATTCGATTATCTAATATGTAAAGAACGATATTTTGTTTGCGAGCTTCATAGTTAACCTGCGGCCTGTAACACAAGATCTGCAAGTGCAACACTTGTACGCTTTTGGTTAGAGACTTGTAAAGTTTTGTAGAACAAGCCAACTTATACTAACCTGTGCAGGACTCATAATTGCGGAAAATATTTTACAGGTCTGTCCTATAACTCAAAGTTAACACTTGTAATTAAAAATTACTATTAACTTTATTAAATACATAAATAAAAAGTTTACCTGGAGTAAGTTTATGTTACGCATTCTATTAAAATTGTAGGAAAATTTTAACCATGCCTAAAGGGTGGGTACGAATTTCTAGACGTATTAGTTTAGAAGAAGTCATTTCTTTGTTCACACGTCCCGCGCAATATGTGATCAAGTTCAAGTAATGAAGAAAATGTACTTCGTGTGCCGTATAGATTCAGAGAGAGAACAGACTTTGCGTTCCTCTCCGATAGAGAATTTGAAGAGTGATTTAGACTAAATAGAACGCAATTCTGAGATCTCCTACTAGACCTATCTCCAGCTTTATGGAACGGCAGTAATCGTTGCTATGGGCTGCAGCCTTCACAGAAAATGTTGATTGCACAATACTGGTTAGGAAATGGAGGACAATACCATGGTGTGTATGATATGCATGCTGTATCGGAAATGACAGCTTGTAGATGTGTACATAATTTTGTGGATGCTGTTAATGAAATAAAATTTAACGAAGTAATATCTTGGCCTGTTAACACTTTAGGCGTAATACAGGGCTTTTATGACATGGCAGGCATACCCTTGGTATGTGGCGCCATTGACGAGATACTTATAAACATAGATGCTCCAAGTATTAATTAATGAAGCAGCTTATGTAGACTGACACGTGAAGCACTCTATTTACTGTATGGCAGTTTGTGGACCCGACATGAAATTCTACTACGTAGGGCTAATTGGTCGGGAAGCGTGCATGATGCAAGAGTTCTTCGCAACAGTTCTTTGTGTCAAAGAATGGAGAACGGCTGGAGACCTCACCCTAACGTAGTTATTTTAGGAGGTTCCGCGTATCCTTTAAATGAGTGGCTAATTCCACCAACATATGAAGATGCTCTTGATCCAGCTCAAACTGCGTTCAATGGAGCCCACAAGCGTAGTAGGAGAATTATTGAAAACGCGTTTGGAATACTAAAAGAGGAATTTCCGTGTTTAAACCATTTACAAGTTAACTCGGTCTTTGCTGGTAACATTTTTAAATGCTGTACAACGTTATGCAATTTATTTAAAGCGAATAATAAGTTTGGTGAAATGGATCAAGCAGTGGAAGATCATGGAGTTGAATTTGATGACGCACCAGATGTCGAAGAAGAATATCAACTTCCGGCTGCTACTAGAGCGCCAGCCAGATTACAACAATTAATAAACTAATATTACAATTATGGGGTTTTCATTCTTTACAATAAAGAACTAGTATTTTCCTTAAATAGCTTCCTTGTTTTATTTGAAAAAATCATTAAATATGAAACAATAATACAATATCAATACATATATTTCTACAAATTTAGGAAAGTAAGACGGTCATCATTATTATCCACGTATGGTAAAATGGGAATAGATTGAGTAAACTCCGATCTGGGCAAACCTAATTCCTTTTCCAATTTGGTTTTGTAAGTTTTGTGTCTCAGATATTCATTTTGTAATTTTAGTTTTTCCTTCTTTTCGTTTTCGCATACCTTTTCTACATCTTGTGATACTCGCTTTCTTTTACGTGTAACCACATTTGTTAGATATCAATATAACCATTTAAATCACGCCCTTACCTGTCTTATTCGGGGTTAATGTCGAGCTATCATCATGGAGAATATGATTAATTGTGTCGCTTCTTTCCACAAGTGTAAAATTTGCTTGTGTATTAGACTGGGAGGGTGTACCGTTCATTGATTCTAGTATGCCAAGTCCACAAACTATAGGTGAATCTTTCCCAATAATATCTAAGACTGTCTTGTCGATTTCTGACATTTTACCGATGCCTCCTGTGCCAGCATTTTTTGCATTATCGAATTTTAACTAAAATAGGAGATTTAAAGAAGACTCACTATCTATTTTTTTAGATTACAATAAACACCCCGCTCTTGCGCGGGGAATAAAAAGGAAACAACTCTAAAACCGGTGGCATTTAAACATTCCTTACAGTCTCCGGACGATTAAGTAACGATATTCATTTTAATAGGTGAGCCTTAAAAACAAAGCCAAATAAGAGCCTAGGTGACCTTGGATTGGTCGGTAGCATTTTTACAAAATACTCTATTATTACTATGGTAATACAAATTTACATAACAACTACCTGATAAGACGCTTTCTATTTTTGTAATTTTCAGAATCTGTTTTAATTCAAATTACACTCACCATTGCACTTTCCTTTACATTTTGCCAAAGGGTATCGCTTGCGTATTTCCAGTCTTTCTCGACCGGCATTAAGCATATGCTTCGAGCAAGAGTAGCCAACTCTTTCCACTGCTTCACCTATTTGCGATGCGTATTAGAGAATGCCCCAAAAAGAACCTCTTTATTTTCTTTGATTTTTATAAGCTGTTGCATTTTACTATCAAACACCACTTGTTTTGAAGGAATTTTAGCTATTAACTACTAAAATTAATTTCAAACCTAGCTTGTCTAAGCAAGTTTTAGACATGCGCAATAATACACATGTCTCAAGACACTACACTTGTAGAAATATTCTCCGTTATTACAAGTCATTCTAAGAACACTGTCTTACAGAAATTAACAGGAATTGTAGCTACAGGTGAATGTTTAACAAGTTCTACACTTGTTACAACTGTAGGTTTTGTGTTACAGGTACAACCAAAAATAAAACTGTTTTACTTACATAAAAATGATTGAATAAAGTGACACCCTTTAAGGTGAAACATTTAGGTTCCTTTATCGAACGGTACATACTCGTAAAATTATAACAAAAATAATTTATTATTTATTTATATATACAAAACAACAACAAATTGTGCAGTTCTGTGGAAAAACAAGTTTTTGTGTGCCTGCTCAAAATGACGCGCCTCAGGCCTTACTAATATATGAGCATTGATTAATATGTTAATCAATGATATGAGTTCCCACTAATTTACTTAAATGCTTTATTATTACCAATTTTATTACTAGTAATTATACCAAAGGTTTCAGATTAATGTAATTATACATGAACAGGTATTAAATAAAAACCTTTCAAGAAACTGACAGTGACACGGATAAAGTTTGCGCAAAATCAAATTCTTTACATTTCAAAATGTCATTAGAATTATTAGTTTGAATGCGGTCTTTGAAAGAAGATAGATCTTTAATAAAATTAAAACGCATATTAAGTTTATGAAAATGTCTTGATCCCTTCCAACATGTAATGAATAACAAAAAATATTCCATGTTAACATGTTTTATTATTTGAGTCTCTTCGACCTAATTCTATATATACTGACAAGCGTTTATAAATAATGTTTTGTATGAAATATTAATTCTTTATTACAACATGCCTTTCACAAGAATAGTTACTGAAGCGTAATGTCCTTAAACCTGTAAAGGAATCTGTGCAACTGTCAATTTTAAGAGTTAATTAGTAGATCAACGCTAAGCAAACATTAACGTTACTGACGCCAGTCAGATGATTTAGATATCATGCCTATCATTTCCTAAAATCTTATTTAATGCACTCAATTCGTTAACGTTAATCACATTGACCTTTCACTTTACTATTGACATTATATATTTTTTTATGAAACTAATATCGATTACTGGATTTTTATATTTTTAGCATACAATTTAATTACTTGTTTGTTACAGTCGGATCAGATTTTAAAATATTTTTATTAAAAATAAGGTTACATATGTCATTCATCATTGTATTGATACGTCTAGCAAAATTTGTTAGGATCATCGAAAAAAATTCTTATCTAACGGTAACCGCAAATAGAAATAGTGCGAATATTATAATTTGTAACGGGTTCAAACGGCATTAGAACATGATGCAAGCAAATAACCGAAAGAGCCAAATAGATCGTCGTGAGGTCGTGGGTTTTATTTAAAATTTACTAAATTTATATTCTTTAACCGTACTTCGCGGAATTCCACATTTAATAACACTAATGTTTAAGATATAATATTCCACAATTTTTTTTATATAATTATTTATTTCTCAACGCATTTCAATACATGTATCATTATCAAGAGAAAATATATAAGTAAAATAACAAAAAACTAGTAATGGTTAACAAACAAAATACACTCACGAACCACACAAAAATAAAAAACACCGAACGAGTTTCAATAGCTAAGCTATCATCCTCCTGAAAGTGAAAATTATGAAACTTTAATGAGTTCTGAGCAGGCAAAAAAAATATTGAAAAAAAGCACCAAAAAGGCAAAAACAAAGTATTCAAGGTAAAATAAAAACAACTGAAATTCGACTAAAACAGTTTATTTAAAAAAATAGTATAAATACGTATATACAGTAACAAGTTACATATATTATTATTTAAATATTGGTTTTAATACGCTGCCAACTGGTCATCAGTAATTTCCCTATGTTCTCCGAAGTTAAAGAAGTTCCCTTGTCGGCGACAATTTGTTTGTAGCTTGAAAAGGACCTCTCTACGTCACATGATGGTATCGGTGCGTATTTCAGAGAACAGATTTGTTGTGGTGACAGTACATCAAACATAGAATCTCGAATAAAAATCTCCTGGTGCATTTCGGAGATTATTTTTAAATTTTCTAAAGAAAGAATAGCTTTAAGTTTATCCTTTATTTTTATTCCTGCTGGTTCAGGGGCTTTCGATGTGAGATCCACTGCCTTCTGTACAATTTCTAGGGATTCCACAAGTGTCAATCCGATTGTTTCTAATTTCTTTATTAGGTGGGGCAACCAAGAAAAATTTGTTTGAATATACGTTAAGGCTCGTAATACCTCACTGTCACTAAACGCTCTTTGTGATTTTGAGATGGCATTGCCATTTGAAGCATCAAATGAGATTACAACCTGTAAAAGAAATATGTATTAGTTGGCAAATAATTAAACCATTTCATGTATGATATAGTTCATATATGATATATCCAATACATTTATTGCTGTTTTTCTTTGCACTTATCATAGCATGATTCGAAATATAACAGTATTAATATATCTATATACCTGTTTAATTGCTGTAAAATTAGTAACATAAAGTCGCATGCAGATATCCACGTTCCCCATGTAGTGATGATTGGTTCAGGTGGTAGCGGAATTCCCTGAAGCTTTTCTTTGTATACCGCTACCCGTAACGGCGCTTTTAAAAATATAGCAAATATATTTATATAATCAGACAAAAATAATATAAACATACCTTTTTTGTTGACGAAATTAACTAATTCACTGTCGTAAACATTGGGATACAGTATGCCTAAAACAAAATAAATATGCAAAGCTGTCTACATTAAAAATAACTACACATACGCATGCTGTCGTTAGAAATTTTTGCAATTATTTGGTGGTTTGTCGTTTCCAATTGCTTTGAGGCCAACAAATAGGGCGTTCCTGCTTAATCGGTTACTAATTTTACAACAATTATATTCGCTGTATAGCGACCATGGCAGTCTATTGTTTCATCAACGCCGTCCATATAAAATTGTCTCCAATTTCAGAGCGTATAGCTTCTATGCTCTAAAGAAAAAATGATTTGTTTCAATTAATATAATTCAATAATTAAAACTGTGCATTCATACCGATCGGTAACACAAATGCAAATAATTCTTCGTCAACGTCGAATCATCCGGAATCGCTTGGTTTTTATGTTTTTCTAAAAACAACTTAAATGTTCTATTTCTTTAATTTATAGAACGGAATTTTTGCAGCAATAAGAGCTTCGCATAGTTCCAATGGAACCCAGATTTACTGGATCTGCTTTTTGGATTAATGGGTCCAAACGAATTTGATATTAATTGTTGTTTTGCAGTTTTACGCTTTGCATTACCTACCTGCAACGTTGTCTGCAAATGATGCGTTATATGAAACCTTTTTGTTGCATTAATCTAAAATAAAAAAGGACAATTATAATTTCCCCTGTATTAAATATTAATGAATGGTGATATAAAGAATAACTTTTTTTCATTATCGGACACTGCGCTTGCGGTAAGAGAATTATGAATGAATCGAAATAAAATAGTTATTTAATTAATAAAACACAATAATTGGCACACTTACATTTTCCTCACAAACTTGACAAAGAAGTAGGTTTCTATCCGTTGTTAAATTAGAATCTAACTTTGACCACTGGCTACAGTTGGCACTTCTTGATTGCTTGTTTGCTGGCATTTTTATAATTCAAAGTCACTTGAACTCTCAGAATATAGAGTAGTAAGGAAGGAGCGTGTCCCATATGTCCTATACGTAAAGGAGTTGACAAAGTCGGCCATCTTGGTTAACGATTTATGATTCATCGATTGGTTGTCAGTTGTTGGAAAGTTGTTTTTTTTTATTATTTGGTGATTAATTAGTTTTAAAGTTACTTTTATTTGATAATAGGGTAGGCTACAGTATTAATTGTTAATTTAGGTCAGGATTACAGCAATAAATTGCATTGTATCATTTAACCTTTTTCAATACTATTAGGATCAATAAACGCAATTTTATAGTATATTTTTAAGCTTTACATTTTATTTTAAAATTTGATTTAACTGTGTTACGGTATTTCAGTTTTAAATAAATATGTACTAGCTACGAGTTTTTTATTCCAACTCACTTCATTAAAAAGGCACAAAGTAAGTGGTAGCCATTTTGGATAACTATCGTTGTCACCTAATATTGGGGAAACACCCTTTCCTTACTCCTTTATATTCTATGCTTGAAATATAATCGATGCACTTCACAAATCACAATGTTAACACGTTCGAAAGTTGTGGCAAACTACCTGATTCAGTAGTAAACTTTCTGCTGACAATACAGGCCTCCTCACTAAGTCATAAAAATTAATCTCAAGAAAATAATCCTTCTGAGAAATATTCAGCCAGTAACAATAAAGGGTAAAACCCACTAAACCTCTACCTGTAAGTTCTTGGGAATAATACTTTCTACAATTTACTTCAGAAATTTAAAATGTGCATATTTCTTAGAAAATTGCTAGTACAAATATTTTTTTAACTGAAAATTTAAGATCTAAATTTTAATTTAATATTAAATATAGCATAAAAAGCACAAAAAGGCAAGAAAAGTAGGAAATTTCTCAAAAAAGGCAGAATCCTGAAAAAGACGCAAAAAAGCCAAAATAAAAAATTTGCATTTTTGAATTGCACGCATTCTAAAACGGATTTAAAACTGGGTCTGCCTTTTATCCTTCCATTTATTAAAAAAAAAAATTTGCCTCACTATCCTAGCTCTAGTCATTATTCATTAGAATTTGTTTGTTTTGAAGATCTCTAAACTTTCATAACAATCAAGTTCGTGCTTATTTCTGGCATGCTTGATTAAGGATACCTTAATTTAATTTGATATTTATCAAATATATGTAAGGTTACGGCAGACTTGTCCCAAAGTTCGTATTTTATTTAAGCTAACTGTCTGCCTAAAACAGTTTGCAAACTATTATCTGAAGTAGTGACTGTTTTCAAATTAATTGTGAAAAAGATTTTAGATAGACCTTTTATATAAGTAGGATAGCTGGGTAATTTTACCTAATGTAGTTACATCCTTAACCCTCATCTTATGTGTATGTTTCATAACCACTTCATCTGAAAACCCATTGTATGCAGGAATTTCTTTAATAGTGCCCAATTCTTTATTACAATTTTGAACTGAAAGAGGAAAATTAAGCAATCTAAAAAAAAATTGAACGCCGCGAGTTTATGCTGTCTACTGTGATTTGAGTCATTGGTTATGAATCTTTTAGTGCTACCAAGGAACGAGAGATTGACGGAAATTTAGAATTTACAGTTTCAAAGTTCTCAACATTACAAATTTTAGTATTAAGGATGGCAAACACACCATCCGCGTATCTAATCCAAACTCTAGGGAAATAATGCAAATCGTTTTTTAAGTTTGTCTTAAATTTACACATGAGTGTATTGGCCATAAATGGAGATAAGCTATTGTTCATTGTAGTACCATGTTCTTGCTTGAAAAATTGATGGTTGATTTTGAAAAAAGTTTGTTTCATACACAAATCGGTTAATGAACAAACGTCGAATGAGACGAAAATTTCATCAATGTTTTTAATTTTATCACTAAATTCACACTGATTTGTAACATTAAAGTTGGGTTGTTGGTAGGACCTGTTAAGAAATTTACTAGATAACCATTTGGACAGCAGATAAGTAGGTGCGTTAATACTAGAAACAATGGGTCACATATCATTACCTGGTTTATGAATCTTAGGCAAGCAATACATTCTATGTAGTAGAGGATTGCATACCGTTAATGAAAACCTAAGAGAGTTATCCACAATTTTTTTATGCCAATAAAACCTTCCTAATTGAAGTATCATTTTAGGAAGAGATCTTTGGTGATGACTGAATAAAAACCTGAATCTAAGAGTTCTTTGACTGAAGCAAAATAATCCTCTTTGTTTAAAATGACTACTTGACTGCCTTTATCTGCTTTGAGATACACAAATTTTAATTTTGAGATCTTTAACGGTATCCAGTTCGGTACTACCTAGAGTGTATTGCTTGTCTAAGATTTATAAACCAGGCTATCTAGTAAATTTCATAACCTCTCCTACCAACAACCCGACTTTAGTGTTTCAAATTCGTATCAACTTATTGATAAAATTAAAAACGTTGAACTTACAGAAGACGAGGTTTATTCATCGTTTCCGAGCGTTTCAATACATCAAACATTAGTTTATTTAAAAGATGTTTTAAAACAAAGCCATTCGGACGATGCAGAAGTAGACGAATTTCTTAAATTAACAGATTTGTGTATGGAACAAACTTTTTTTGAAATTAACCATCAATTTTTCAAACAAGAACATGGTACGACAATGGGCAATATGTTATCTCCATTTATGGCCAATATATTCATGGGTAACTTTGAGACAGACTTAAAACGCGCTTTGCCTTATTTTCTTAGAGTTTGAATTAGATACGTGGATGATGTGTTTGCCATTTTAATACTAAAATTTGTAGTTTGGAGTAGTTTGTAGAAACTTTAAATTCTAAATGTCTGACAATCAAATTTACCTTTGTTATAGAAGTAAATGACGGTCTCCAGTTCCTTGATACTTTGGTAACAAGAAATGGTAGTAAGCTAGATATAGATATTTATCGTAAGGAAACTAGCACTAAAGGATTCATAACCAATAACTCAAATCACTGTAGACGGGATAAAGTCGGGAATTTAAATTTTTTGGTTCATAGATTGATTAATTTATCTCTTTCAGCTCAAAATTATAATAAAGAGTTGCGCAGTATTAAAGAAATTGCTGCATACAATGGGTTTTCAGATGAAATGATTATGAATATAGTTAGGAAACAAACACATTGGATGAGGGTTAAGGATGTAACTACATTAGGTAACGCTAAAGAACAAATAGAAACAAAGTATGTAAAGTTATGAATCTATCCCGCTTATACAAAAGGTCTATCTGAAATCTTTTCCAAAATTAATTTCAAAATTGTCACTACTTCAGATAATAGTTTGCAAACTCTTTTAGGCAATCCAAATGATCAAATGGATAATCAAGATATGTCGGGAAATTTATAAAATTAATTGTAAAAATTGTGAACAAGTATACGTAGAGCAAACTAAACGACCTATCAAAATTCGCTTTCCAGAACATTTAGCTCATAGAAAATATAAACGTTGGGACAAGTCTGCCGTAGCCCTACATATGTTTGATTAATATCATGTAATAGATAAGGTATCCTTAATCAAATTGAATGTGAAATAATTTTGATTAACACAGACATAACAGACATGAAATAGATGAATTAATTCCATTCTTCTAACTAATTCCTATTATTATTAAATAAAAAATTATTTAGTAAACGCATACATTCTGGAGGGGGTATTTTAGAAAACATACTAGTAACATCAAAACTTACACGCATATTATGTAGTGTTAATTTTATGTTTTGTAGTTTATTAATTAGTTTCAAAGAATTCTTAATAGAACGTTTTGATTTGTTTTTTAAATTGTTTGTTATTATGTGGTTAGTTCTGGTGCTTGTGGGTTCTTGAATAACATTTCTTGTGTCTTTATTTAAAATATCTAAATTTTCGTTAATAATAAAATCATTAACTTTCTGTTGAAACAATTACTAAAGTGGTATCTTTATCTGCTTTAACAGTAATTAGATTATTACTGTTAATTTTGTTTTTAACTGATTTTAGTAAATAATTGTAACATTTGTGGTTGTAAGTTTTGTCCTTTTTTAATGAAAACTCTATAAGTAAATTAGCAATTTGAAGTTTGCCATAATTATGTATTGTTATCATTCCTAAGATACGTTTCGCATTCTTCTGCTAAAATCTTTTTAATTTTGTTAGTGACTATAGGAAAAGGGTAAAACTTAAAACCTTGTTAAGACATTATAATTCTTAGTTATTAAATTAAACATTTGATAGGTTTACGAATCTTGTATGAAAATTGTAGGAATTGTTCTGATTTATATTTGTTCGTTTCTGGATAAGTTTTAGAATTTTATTTTTTTTGTGCAAGAAGCAGAATCCTGCTACAAATCAAACACTAACCAAATGAACAAACTAAAAACTAAGAACAAAACTAAATCTAAGAACAACCCTAAGAATAGGTGTACGAATACGCGGAAAGCGCGGTGATGTTGGTCAGGAAATACCCTCCGCAACACCTCTAAAACCTAGAAATGTGGTACCGCCCTTACACGCCACTAGTTGGACTTAAAGCAACCAAACCTACACCAAGACTACGCAATACCTTCAACTAGGGCGCCAGCATCAGCGGAACAAATGAACAACCAGAAACAAAAAAAAGTAACTTACACAAATTGACGAAGCTACTTAACATGTCTTTAGCCTAGGGTGGACAACCGGTACTTGGTACATTAGCATAATCAAAGAAAACTTCAAAAAGATAAAACAAACAACTCCACAACGGAGTCAAACTGCTTCACTCCACCACGCTTCTTACAACCCTACGCGGAACTCGAGGGGACAATATGGTGATTCCAACTCCCTCCCCGGACTAACCACCTGGGGCATCCAGCAACTCCACTAACACGTTCAGTGGAGTTCAACAGAACGCGCACTAAAGCACTCGACAAAAGAACACACACCGGTTCAAGAAGAACCTGTTAACCACGATCGTACAGCCTATATTAGGGCCGAATCATATGGGGAGTGGCCCAATGTCCCACACCGACCCAACGTCCGTGGTGGGCTGGATTGTGATATCTCGTTCGGGGGGAGACCAAAGAGGACACGCCACCATTAACGGGATCCAGGTTTTCTGCTGCTCCTCAATCGTCGACCCAAAACGAGATACACCCCTCCGACTCATCACACCCTTTGATTAGTCGCCTCTTACGACAAGCAGTGGCATCTGCTGTAGGAAAGTTCTTACTTCGTCCCTACATAAAGAAAAACACCCAGTAGGCTTCAGTCACTTCTAAAATTCGCGACGCATCCGAAAGAACAATTGTTCTATATCTGCAAATTCTACGCCCTCCAACGTCTAGGACTCAGTCGGTTCTCCGTGTTTTGAACATTCTAACGTTATCTTTCTACCAAAATTCGCAAACTAAGATGTCATTTCGGTTACTTAATGTGCGGCTGTGCGTATTGCACAAGCCACCATTACCAAATAGTTATCCCAATTCCGTTCGTTATTTTCAATATAGCAAGCTAATATGTCTTTAAGACTCGATTAATCCATTCAGAGGGGTTTACTTGTGGATGTTACTTCGCGTTAAAGATAACCTTAAACTCGTAAGATGCTACCATTTTCCTAAACGCTATACTCCTAAATTGTGTTCCATTGTCACATGGAACATGCAACCGTACTCCAAACATCAAGAAAACATTATCTTCTAAATTTATAACTGCACACGCGGCCGTAGCAGTTTGCAACGGAAAAAATACGAAGACTAGTAATCCATACGAGTACGTAACTATACCGACTAGTTGACCTAGGAAAAGGTCCCACAATATTGGTCGATATCATCTGTCAATACTCGGGTAGTTAGCCATCAATCCTGCAGGTCGTTTCTGCTCAAGTTTATGCCACATCTATTAAAATGTCTCGCTTCATCCGCCTTAAGTTTAGCCCAATAGTATTTATGCGTAATTCGTCTGTATGTCTTAAAATATCCAACATGCCTCGCTGTTGGTTCGTCATGGTATTGCATCAAAATCCTTTCCAGCTCATAATTAGGTACTACTTCTCGCCAGTTCGGGATGTCACTCTCGGGTCTATTCTCCTCACCTACCATGTCCAAAAGCGGTACACAACGCGACAACGTATCTGGCACTACATGACCTTTACCTTTACGATGTACAATCTCAAAATTATATTGCTGCAATCTGACTACCCATCCCGCTAAACCTTCAGTTGGCTCCTTCAAGTTGTGTAGCCACACTAACGAAACATGATCGATCACCACTCTAAATTCAGTACCTTCCAAATACGGTCTCAATTTTGCCACACTTCACAAGACAGCAAGGTATTCCTTTTCCGTCGTCGAAAATTTTCTTAAATTCCTCGTCTACTGTTATAACAAATAATCCTATCCACGCCACCTACGTTCTGAGTCAACACTGAATCTATTCCATAGTCTGATGCATCAGGTACGGTAAAATCCGGGCACGACGGGATAGTAGTCATAACCAAACAATGATTAATAATCTCTAACGCTTTTTCGCAATCCTCATCCCACTTAAATTACATATGTTTCGTCAGTAATTTCGTTAAAGGCGCTATGTTGGTCGGAACAATATTGATAAACCTACGTTATCAGGATGAGACTCTAATCGTATGCCTCGCCTCAGTCACTGTCGTCGGTGTGGGAATCATTAAAATCGTATTAACTTTATATGGGTCCGCATTAATCACATATTCCAAATAACGAAATTCCGATTGACAGAATGTATACTTATGGTTTGCAAATTATCGTACCATCAAGATAAACGAACACATAACGCTTTAACTTGCGTCCCAATATTGTCAATAAAACGTTGCCATGATGCTGCCTTGTTAGCCAATTCAAACGGTAATCTATTAAATTGGTATAATCCACGGTTCGGTACGGTAAAAGCTGTATACCGTGTCGAATCTTCCGCCATTGGTATCTGCCTATAAACATTTCTCATTCTGTCCAAAATAGAGGATATGTAGAACAAAGGATACGCATCTCGCTCTGTAACTTTATTCAACTTCCAAAAACCACGCAGAACCAATAGCTTCAATCCTTTTTCTTCACGAGTAAGATCGGACTCGATCAGGCGCTACTAGATTTCTGTATCACGTCTATAGTCAAAGTTTTGCCTAATTCGGTATCTATTTGCTTCTGAATATAAGCCGAAACGTGATAGTATCTCTGCTTAATCGGTTCACTACTCGTCTTAATGCTGTGCTCCACTATTCTTGCACACCCAATTTCTTTACCCTTAATCTAATCAAAATAACTATTAACTACAGTATCTAACTCCTTTTTGCGCATGTCTTAAATCTAATCTCGAATTAATAACAGGAACTTTATTTTCTAAAATGTGGATAGTGTCTAACTTTTCAAAACGCTATCCTCTCTTTCGTAAACCTGGTACAATACTAGCTTTCTTCCAAAAATGTACACCTAACATCAAGTTGTGCGGTAAGGTCGGTACAATTAAGGCATCAATAATTACCATCTTGCCTTTGATTTCAATGGGGATTGACACTGACCCAATTCCTCTAACCATATTCATCCAAATTCCTATCCATAAATCGAAAAAACCTTAAACTCAGTTGTTGTCGCTCAGGATAACGCTGCAAATATCTCTTTTTTCTTCATTGGAAGAAGGCATTTTCGCGGTAAGAACAACAAAAACGTGAATTACACACAAGAAATGGTGGAACTGTCTAGTTTTTCGTTAAAAACAATCGAATGTTGTAATGTTTCCAAAGCAAACCTCTCAAAATTGTAAAATTGAAAATTTTAGCGTAAACGTAAGGCAGAACTATTATGTGTGAAACATCATTGTATTCAGAAAAGAAAACGATATAAAAGTGCAAAAATCCAAACTGGCGCCCATAACAAAAAACAAAGTTGGATATTGTATCTTTTGCGTTTAGAGCGCCATGGAAATTACGATGACAGATTTAGACACCTTGTGAAAAATACAAACGAAAAAGATTACAGCTCTAATTTTCTTTCAGATTATTCTTCAACAGAAAAATGCGCACCTCTGCCCTAATTTAATAGACTGTTGACATCTAAAGATAAGCGAAATCCCCATGCCGGCACTCAAAAAACGGACACCATGTATAGCGATTATGCGAACTTTATTTGCAATTACACAGTTAGTACTTAGGAAAATTAATTCAATTAGTAACTTAGGGAAATGTGGGAGATTAATTGAAGAGATAATTCAAGCAATGAATAATTATATACCTCCTACTAGAAAGAAGACAGATCCATAAACAGATATTGCGTATGTGGGGGCAGAAGTAGGGAAAGTGAAAGTGACGAATAAAGATCAACCCGTCCATATTAATACAGTTAACATACCGAAAGTTAGGAGGCAAAATTTGAGTAAGCTAAATTATTGGAATTTTGTAGAAAACCGAATCATGTAGCGTCGCAGTGTATCGTATCTAGGAAACATTTTTTTGTTTTAAATGTGGGAATGTAGATTATACAGTCAGAAATTGTCCAAAGTGTTCATTTTCGGGAAACGGAGAAAAGAGGCAGTAGTCAGCCGAGCATTGTCCTCTGAAGTATATGTTACGTCAGCAGATTATTTAATAGTTTACGTAAGGATTCTAAAATAACATTTGGGAACATAAGGCAATTTTGTTACGTTTTTGATTCTAGCGACACTAATGAGAGGCATTTTGCCTATGTAAAGATGTTTGATCCAGAAATTTTGGGATTATTAGATAGCGGCTCTACTCGAACGATTATTGACAGTACAGATTGGGCAAAATTAAGCCAGTTCGGAATTCAGTGAAATAACGCAACTAAAATCAAAGGTCGTACTAAACACGGAAAAGTACCGTAATAACTACAAAATATTCCCAAAACAATGCCCCGCAGGTGGATGCCAAAATTATTAACGAGTTCAAACGGCATTAGAACACAGCACAAGCAAATAACCGAAAGGGCTAACTAGCTCGTTGTGAGGTCGTGGGTTTAAAAAAATTTTGCAGTCTGATAGGATAATGTTTTGGACGCCACCCTATCCTAATCCGGGTAAAATTTAGGCAAACAAAAAGGGTTTCACTAGCATGAAACAGGGAAAAATACTTGAACCTACCTTTTAGCTCGTCGCTAACGGTTCCCTAGGTCGATTCTGAAATGTTATGCTCCGAAACGCCCCAATATAGCTCTTACTATTGGGCACTTCAACTTGTAAATTTTTACTAAATTACACCTTGAATATTGTTACTAAATTAAAATGAAGTAATCTCCTACAATTGAAATCATCTTTAGGTTACACTCTATTTCAAATAAAACTACCTCCGCCTCTATCTTAATTGACATAAACTCAGATTAAAATATGATAATCAGTCACGCTAAATCGCTATGCGTGAACAACGCACATGAATAATAAAAAAAAGGTTAACGCCCTTCGGCATCGGTATTCTGTTACTTTACAAAGAAATCGAACATTTAAAAGAAACCCAATTCAATTGTAGTATTCTATTAAATTATTTAGTAACAAGTAAACGTCCAAGTACACAATCAATTTCAACAAATCAAACAAAAGCCTTTATCGCCAGATAAAACTAAATCACTCCTTAAAACTTTAAGATTTCACAAAATTAATATTCCTTTCTTTTGCTACTACAAGAGCGCTTCCGAGAACTCAAAATTGGTAGCACATGCCCTTATTTTATTTATATTCAAATCTTTAATTATACTTTATAAATAAGCATAAACCATACGAACACGACGCCACCAGGATTCAACATTAAACAAAAGAAGTTTCATATCACCAAATTTAGGTAAATAAATGACTAAGTAATTACCTAACTATAGCAAATAAACACGTACCTTATAAATACCATAAATCTGGTGAGTTGGTGACGCGTATTTTATAACATTTAAATTCGTCAATCTTCCTTAAAACAAACAACGTTTAAATTTATTGTAACTTCAAAATACCAATAAGCACCTGGATATTTTTACCTTACACCTTCAGGATGGCAAAGTAGAAACAGTAAAGGGGTGCTCCGGGTCTCGGACTCGCTTTTTCCTACCGGCACGATAGGTGGCTGCTCTCCACTAATTATATTTCTCACGATATCCATATTTCTACTTCACTAGCTGATGGGTAGAGACAATTGCAAGGCTCTGCGTAATTTCTTAGAGCATTTAAGTTACATCAAATACTCACAACTAATAAGTGTACTCAGCTGACACCCTTCAACATTCACGTTCGTTAAACCAACCCTCTTTAACAAAGCGGTTCATGATTATTTTCCCCTGGGTGATTCCTGTGCTACGGGAAAACAAAACTACTAAAATAAGGTATGATCTGTAAACTCCTGACTCGACATTCGCACGAATTTATCAGTAATATTAGCTACAAAACACTTTTCCATGACGTAATTTTCACTCAAAACAAGACTATAAATTAACAATTACCTAAAAATAGGATTATATGATATCTACTAAAATAAAAATTGTTTCGAACAAAAAAATTGTATGGGGTCATTGTGAAGTGAGGAAATGCTGGCAAGAATATTTCGGAAAGCTGTACAGTAGTGAGGAAAGAAAGACTGAAAGGTTAAATAAAGAGTATGTAGAAGGAATGGTGAGTGAAACTGAGATATATGAAGTAGAGAAAACGGTAGCAAGGGTAAAAAATGATAAAGGAGCAGGCGTAGATAAAATCACTGATGAAATGCTTAAGTACAGAGGTGCAAAGCTTATACGAAGGTTGTGTGAATTATTCAATGTATGCCTTAAATGTGGAAAAGTGCCGAGGGATTGGAAGAACGCGATCATTGTACCATTGGATAAGGGTAAGGGGAACAAGAGGAATAAGTTTGCTCAGTATACCTGGTAAAGTATTTAGAAAAATACTGATTGACAGAGTACGAGAAACTACAGAAACTAAGATTTGGGTGTGCTAATCAGATGGTTGCTCTCAAGCAGGTGATCGAAAAGTGTTTAAGTGTAAAAAGGAAGCTGTACTGTGCGTTTGTAGATCTGGAGAAAGAGTACGACAGAGTGAATAAGGAGAAGATATAGGAAATATGAAATGAATATGGCGTAAATAAAGGTCTAATAAACGGAATAAGGGGAGTATACAACGGTAGCCGGGCATGTGTTAGGGTGAGAGGAGATATGAGTGAATACTTTAATATTGAGCATGGAGTGTGACAAGGCTGTATGATGTCACCGTGGTTGTTCAATATATACATAGATAAATGTGTTAGGCAACCATGTACCGATACAAATAGTGTAATGGTTGGTGACGTAAATGTACGAGTTATGGTGTATGCAAATGACACAGTCTTATTAAGTGACAGTGCAGATGAGCTAAGGGAAACGTGAAGAAAACAAAGATTGTGCTGTTCAATCGGAAAGATGAAAAGCAGAGTAGAGTATTTACCCTGCAAGATGAGATTGTGGAACAAGTGGACGAGTTGGTATATCTGGGTAGAATGTTTACTGCAGGTGGTACAATGGATGGCGAAATTGCTCGATGGAAAGTGATTGGCAGTATGTGGAGGATAGTGAGAAACGAAAGCATGAGCCTAGCTGCGAAACGAGCAATATATAATGGCATGTTTGTCCCGTCAGTACTGTATGGAAGTGAGACATGGGTATGTCAAAAAAAGCACGAAAGAAAAATAAACGCTGTGGATATGAGATTCCTGAGAAGCGCAATTGGTAAACCGAGAAGGGATAAGATAAAGAATGAATGTACAATAACGGAGTGTGGCGAGGAAAAGACGGTGATGGATAGATATAAAAGTAGTACAGTACGTTGGTTTGGTCACATTGAGATGAACAACGCAAGATTAACGAAGCAAATATATGTGGGTGAGGTTAGAGGTAAGGCCTGTCCAGGTAGGCCACGTAATAAAACTTGGCTGAATGTAGTAGAATGTATGCTAAAAGAAAGAAAGATAAGGACATTTCAGGGACAATGTATGCATCTTGCGGAAGCTAGGGAGGTATGCAGAGATTGGAAAGCAAGGAGAAAAATTGTGAATGAAAAATAAATAAGGGGCAGGTATTGTTTTGCCTACCCGACAAGGGAATGGCGTGAAGGTTATGTTATGTTATAAAAACTACTTTCTTTAACTCTTTTTACTACATTAAGCCCATCAATAAGCGTAAAGAACCATTGCTATAATATGCGGTAAACATAATCGCAATTCTAAAACTTATAATAATAATAATAATAAACGCAATAATCATAAAACTGAATTCGAACACTTTATACAATTCCTAATAAACTCCAATAACACCAAATAGACCATACAATTGTGACTAAATCACTGATTCCAAATCTTCATAACTAAATTTCCTAAATTTGCAATAAAACAATACAAAACTAAGTGAACATTTCTCTGGAGTACCCAGGATTAACCCAGAAGAAAATCTAAAACTAATGTTATAAGTAGGTATGTACTGGTTAAATGTTATACCAAACATACCAACATCCATAGATGTGCTATATTCTGTTTCATGCGTGTTTGGAGAAATTGGATTACAATTCTTTTTTGGAGTAAGCTTTCAATCAATAATTTTACATTAATTATACACACTCACGAGAATAAAACCTATTTCTACACCACAAACTAGGAAATGAAACAGCGTTTTATTCCTAGGAAAGTAATGATGATAAAAACTTGCTCAGGTTTATAGACACTTATTATAAAACAAAAAGTCAAACTAATTGCCATACCATATTCTCTACTAACAATAAAGTTATGATGAACTCTTAAATCTGTCAACAGCTACGTAAACGGTTGCGCTAGTGCAAAAAATAGTGTATACATCTCTGGAGCGAAATATCATTCGCCCCTTGGGCGTGGTACCCCTTAAGATTCGCCCTTTGGAGTTCAGATTGCACCGCGGAAAAAATCATGCATTTATCTCCATTGTATGAATACTACACCATGTTTCTTTATTTGTACGTATATAACATTCGTAATAAGGTAAATATAACACTGTTCCCATTTGGTTAATAATTAAATAAGGAACACTTCTATTACAATAGAAAGGCGAGGGATAGTTAATATGTTTTACTAAATTTTTTTTGCGTATTTGCTTATAAATTATTCGTACAAATGTCAAATCTTGGCGAGTTCTCCTGGTCCACTTTATCTACACATATTTTTTCAATAGTAATTTAATTATGTTCATTATATGTTAAGTAATTATAACTGATGAAGATGAGAATTTTACCAATTTGGTAGTTCTTTGGCCATTGGACATAAATACTACTAAAGCTTTTGAACGGACATTGCCAAATGCCCATCAAACGGGCTATGGGATTAACGATTTTTTTTCATAGACTATTAAAAATAAAGTCTGATGTTTTAGTGCATGACTGCATTAATAAAGAGGACATATGGTAAGAAAAGAAGATCTTGCAATTGCTAGAACCCTATTTACGAGATGACGTTAGTCATTCAGACCTTTGCCCTTTTTAATGTATTCATATTTCAGCGTAGATGAATTATACAGGGCATAGTCTTTCTTTTTACCTATTCACCTGATCAATTTAAAATCTAACTGTATGATGGTGGTGTCGGGAAAAGGCTTCATTCAGTTAGCAATCAACCTTTCCCAAGGGTTCGAACCGTTTTTAACAAAACACGCTTATGGTGATCTAATAAATGTATTTTACACATTAGACTAAAATCAATAGGTCACACAAAGCAAAGAAGTATTACATAATATGTCAAACATCATAATAATTATTTCATTGTCAAAAACTGTCCTAGCGTCCTATTAAACAACTCATGCAGGCGTTGGAGGGCACACTCAACACACATATACACGGTCCACAACAACGTCTTCACAATACCCGGAAAATGGTGTGTTACAACTGTGATTTTTTTTTCATTCTTCCAGTAAATGTCTCATAGTGAACTGAATAACATTTCTTCCTTCAAAAAGGTACGTCCCAATTTTTAGATTATAAAATACATTTTACATAAGAACCTTGTTTTTATAGTTTGTAAGCAGAGCTATATTGCATAAACATAATATAGAATGTATTTCCTGTTTTTATTAGCACATCAAATTTTTTGTATAAATTAACTTGGTTTTCTATGAAACACTGATAAACTCAAAAATTAAAATCGAGGAAAAGACGATGATGGATAGATATAAAACTAGTACATTACGTTGGTTTGGTCACATTGAGAAAATGAACAATGCAAGATTAACGAAGCAAACATATGTGGGTGAGGTTAGAGGTAAGGCAGTGCCTGGTAGGCCGCGTAAAACTTGGCTGAATGTAATAGAATTTATAATAAAGCAAAGAAAGATAAGGAGTTTTAAAAATAGAAGGCCATGGAGAAAGATTGTGAATGAAAAATAAATAAGAGGCAGGGATTGTTTTGACTACCCTGTAAGGGAACAGCGTGAAAGTTAAGTTAAAATCTATAGATAAATTAGCCTTAAAATGTCTGGAATTTTTTTTTCTAAAATTATTAGATTTGCAGGTTTCACAAAAAGTATAGTATTTTCCACGAAAAATGGTTTTTATATTATTTAGGTTTTTGTTGTCTGCATAATCGGGTTAACAAGATAAGGTAATAAGTCCACTATTTATTGTGAAAATAACTATACTTTAAAGTTAGTATAAAATATATCGCTTGGGTCTTGCTTATTACCAAAAAAAAACCTTTAGAAAAATTTCACTTGAATCGATTGTTTAAAAATGGACTGCACGCTTTTTGCTGTAAACTTGTTACTTCCGATTTATTCACTAATGTCACATAACGATACTTTTGATGTTCTTAAAATACTCTAAACGCATAGAACTGTCGAAAACTTGACATCAATGTTCACGAAAACCATATCTATATATATATATATATATATATATATATATATATATATATATATAGGGAAATCCGTTCGCAGGCAAACAATTCTAATTACACCTCGGATTAAACCGACTGAATCAAAGACACAAACAAAACTCATTAAAACAACTCCTTACAAAGGTAGGTTGTAAATAAATCATAACATCGTGACCGATATACAAATTTGAGTGCGATAGAAAAATACAGTGTCCCTTTCTCAGGTTACACATTCATCTATACAACAATAAAAACAATAAAAGTAACATTCGAGGTGTTTAATGGTCATCTGCCTCGGGAGTATGTAAACCCTCGGCAATTGCCTATTTACAATTATAACCAAGCTTTATCCTGTACCCGTTCGTCCACGCCCACCCCTACAAAAATATAAATATAAGCAAACAGGAATGCTAATTCACCTAAATACATGAGTGAGGGAGCCGTTTACTGTCTTTTATTTTAGCAGATTTCCGCGTACTGAGCCCGCGTGAGAATGGGATACCTTTGCAAGGCAATGTTTGCTTTTTAATACGTTACATAGGCTTGTAGAATTGGTTGCTACGAGCTTAAAGTACATTCAAAATATCTACTTACGTTGAATATTATAATCCTTCAATTAAACACTTATTCACCAATATTTAACCGGTTACGATACGCCGTTTAAACCCAAGACGATAAAGATTATTTATACATATATTGTTTACACGCACGCTTATTACCACCCGAATATTTAGTTTAGTAAAAGAAAAAAAAACAATTCGCGGTTTGAGTTTTCCAAGAATGTACCTATACGATCAAATATTTATATACAGACTGTTTACAAGGAAGGTATTTAATCAAACAGCCCGATCGATCTTACTCAATTGAAACTACAACTGCATTCCCCTCAGATTACAAACTATAGTAGCGCCGGGGAGAGGTGTCTCATGGCGGACTCGAGAATGGGGATTTAATTATTACTGTGAAATGCATGTTTCCCTTTATCTTAGTGCGAAGTTCCCACTTAAAGAAAAACGGGTTATAATATTACGCCTGTTAAATATTTTAAATGCAGGACTTAAAAACGGATGTCGATTCTAAAGTCAAGGCGCATGACGCTGGCAGATGTCTTCTTGGCTATTTAACCTCAAATTATTTTTCGTATTTCGTTTCGTATAATCGCATTGTGTTTTGTAGTTATAATAATTTATCTTTCGCTTCATAATTTATTAGTTTCCATTGTATTTGGAAACAACAGTTTTTTTCAAAACTATTATTATTAATATTCACTATTACGAGGTAAGTTTATAATGCAAAATGTATTTCCAATTGATTGAATGCATGTACTTATTTTGCAGCAAATAATGATGTCATTAAAAGGTAAATCTTTGAAAAGCCAAACTCAAGTAATGTTAATGAATATACTGGATTATTTAGAGATGAACGCGATAACGGGGGGCCAAGTTTACCTTTAACTTCCATTACCCAGGTACGCTAATAATTTTCACTATTGAAATTCGACAACGCGACTTAAATTTGAAAATAACCTAGAAACATTAACGATGTTTTGTTGGTATTCAAAATTACTAACTATATGAACCAATAACGACATACGTTTTTAAAATCTTAAACCATGCTTTACTAAAAGATGAGTCATAAGACACCTCTCGCTGGCCCGACCATAGCTATATTTACTACCGAAAATCAACCCCCGTCTTTCAAAAGGAATAAAAAGAAACAAGAAACATTATATTGGAACAGTTTCATATTAATTATTGAACGAAATCTTAATTTTAAAAATATGCATTCGTCCGTAACAAACCCTACATTTAGGTCTCGAGTTTCAGAGTACCAAACAAAGATTCGTTTGGACTTGTACTATGTTCTGATGTAAATAATTATTACATTTATGAAGATTTTACCACAAGAATATGCATACAACAACAACAAACAAAGATTCGTTATCCGGCAATAAAGCAGTGTAGAGCGTACACCTGCTTGTTTCTACCCTAACAAGTGTTTTTCAGCTCTTGGCCACTATTAGTTACAAAAATAAAATATCCCGAAAACCATTCTCAAATTACGATTTAATATGTAATAAAACATATCAAACCCCATTAGTTAACTATTCTATCGGCGTAACAATTGCGATTGGAACATGTTTATTATAATAATAGAATTTTCGCGGTCCGCTACCTACAATATACGTTTTTATATCATAATAATAAACTTAAGTACAGTAAGACTATCAACAAAAGTTCAGAGTACAGAGGAATACACAACATAAATTTATGATAAAAGTTTTATTTTAATTTAAATGAAATAGTATGATATTTACAAAGAGATGATTGGAATCTCCACTTTTTTTTTTGCTAAATTTAATTGCCCAGCAACTGTCACATATGGAAATTATTACGTAGTTGTATCTAATATTTCGTAGATATGCTATATCTAGAATTATGAAAATAATGGATTTAAGATCAATTATGGCGTTACCTCTATAGGTTTTACAAAAAAAAAAAAAGATTTTGGATCAAGTTTTGGAAAATTTATTTCATACTGTTATTTGAAGTCCAGTAGGTATTAGTAACTACATTATATATGACTTAAGTGATATTATTTTTCGTCAACTGCACGTACTCAGTGCATCGTAAAAAATGTTGCTTTTCTACTTCTAGCGTCTATTTACTTCAAGCGATATTGACTATCATTTACCTATATTTACTTACATATGAATATTA
>JARFJB010001805.1:610000-815000 GCA_036346205.1 Vesta saturnalis | reverse complement strand
ATTTATATGTCTGTTAACCTCTATCTGGCATGTAGTTTTAAAGGTCTGATATATATTATTGTTTTATTTTTACAATGTGTCACATTTTTTGTATGAACGTATGAAAAAAGAGGTTGCATAATTACCCTAAAATCACTATTATTGAAATTATTTCACTTCTTTTAATTTCCACTTTGTAGGTTAGAAGGTCGTGTGATGTTCCACACCAGATATTTTTTGAAACTGTGTTAACGCCGGGACCAATAAAAAAAACAATTTATTCTTTTAGTAACGAAAAAACATTCCTACTTGATTTCCACAATATGGTATCAAACTTGTCCGATTATAAGGTGATTTATAAAGAATAAACATAAAACACTTGATCGACGACTACCCGGTAACCTTGAGTTGATAACCTTGGTTTGATTACACTTTGATACTTGTAACATTCGATGCCCACGAACAGTTAATAGATTTTAAGCCGAAGCATTGTCAAATAATATTCTCAGGTTTTGTTGGAGGTTCCATTTATCACATACGTTTACAGTAGCTGTGGATAACAGAATTAATTTATTGCGAGATTCTGATCGTTTTTCTCATGACCGTGGAATGTAAGTTAATGCTTTCATTACTACTACTTAAGCAAGGTTTTGTTTAAGTTGGTAGTTGATGAGTAGGTTTTTCTATTGGTGTGTTACCACAATGTAACAGAGAACGGTGTATCTGTTGGCATCCATACACATCACATAAAACTCAGCCATTGGATGTCACATTTTATAAATCCTTGAAAACTGTTTACCACGCAAAATGCAAAAATATATGAAAAGTTAGTATTATATAAAAATGTACCTAACCAATATAACGGAACTAGTCGCGCATACAATAGAACTGCTACTATGCAGAAAGACGCTAATGGGTTTCCTGTAACTAGGACTTTTCCAATAAACCGAAATAAGTTTTCTGAGAGGAAGAATATGCAATATTTCTGAAAAATATGGGCGATGGAACTCAATTACCTTTGCCCCCGTGAATATCCACACCAAGTCTACACAAAAAATCATACACACATTTTATGGGTGATTGTGAAGAAAAATCTCACTATTGACGCTAATACCAATTTTAGAAAAAGCACATGATAAGGAAAACCAGAAACAAAACAGATCTCACTGAAAAAACCAAGAAGTATGCTTTGTTTATGGCGAATTTAGGTTGTCATTGGTTGGGTGGATGTGTTCTACACTCGGATGTTGCGATAGTGTGCCTGTCGGCGCAAAATAAGTCGTACCGAAGTAACTAGGTTGCTACAGTATGTTGGTCGTATTAGTAGTCTTAAGCGTGAAGTGGTGTTGGAGAAACAGCATTGTTAAACAGAACATATGAGAATCAATACCTACTTAGACTTGGGTACTAATTTTCGTGTCGGGCCTTTGTATGATGACCCGAAAAGGACAGCCACCTTTTTACCGTGCGTTAGGATCAGTCCCCACCAGTCAGTCGCAGATCAAGCCTACCGCTGCCACCGTGGCGATGACAGATAGAGCCTTCGCCTGCCGTCGCTCGGGAGTTACTGATTCCGGTCCGGGTTGAAAAAGGCGCCGCAGTCATCGGTGTCCACTTCTGCCGCTGTGGAGTTTCCGTCCTTTTCCGCTGTGGAGGTCGAGGGAACCCTGTAGCTAGCGGGGTGGTTCCCACCACAGTTAACGCACTTGGTTCGGTCAGTTCGGGGTTTCGTGCATTGAGTGAGTTGGTGATCTCCAGCTCACTTGACAGAGTGTGCCGCCACCCTGACATGGGTAGCACCGCCCGATACCAGTTTTCCGCCACAAGTCCTCTACGGTAACGCGTAGGCGGATCTTTTTATGGTCCTCTTCTGTTGCTAGGTGCATCAGCACAAGGGGAATCTGTCGTCCTCACTACTTCATCCCGAAACAAGAGAGAACATTATTGTCTTGTAGTGTTAGCTCTGAGCTAACGTCAGCCACCTTAGCTAAGCGCTCGCTCATTGCCTAATACGTATGGTACGGATCCATATACCTTATCAGCCTGTCTCGGTCCTGGAGTAAGGCAGGCTGGATCCGGATTCCTTCGTTGATTGCTTCGACCCTCGGCCGAGTTCGCAGGGGAAAGCGATCCAGTTCTCTCTCTGACGAAGGATTACCGGCGGCAATTTCCCCTGGTGTTTGGTGCGCTCTGCGTCGTCATCTAGCCAATGGCTGCTGAGCTGTCGGTAAACTCTTCTGGCGGTGCTAGTTGTATCTTCTTGGGCTGTCGTCCATTCTGGGTACTGACGGGCGGTGGTGCGTCGCTGAGCAGCGAATGTATCTGTTTGACCTGCGGAAACTCTAACGGTGGGAAGGCGCAGCCCCCCTCGGAGTCAAACGCTGTGTCGGCGAATACGAAATCTCCTTCGTATCTTAGCGATATGGTGAGAACGATGTCGTCAGATGTTGCTTTTTTGGAAACTTGCAAACCTGTCTTTGACTCTTAAAGGTGACCCTTTCTCTTCGAGATGCGAACCTCGATTGACTTTAACAGTTTTTGCGAACCAAAGAAAATAAGGTTCACCTCAACTACTTCTTAGCTTAGATCATCATGGACTACGAAATTTGAGGTATTTTAAAACAGAAAGTTTATTCTGAACCTATTAGTACTGTGCAAGAGCAAAGAGAGAGGATAGAAAATGCTTTTAGGGATTTGGCTAATACTCTACAAAAAACTACTCTCCAGATTAAGAAACGAACCCGAAAATGTATTCAAGTTGGAGGACGTCACTTTGAACAATTACTTAAATAATGTATGTGGCATAAACTAAATTCTACATATCTTGGTGTCTGTAGCTGTTCATTATCACGTTGAATTTGGTGCTTAATTTTATTATTGTACCTACTTACTTACAGTATATAAGTTTTAACTTTTAGAGTACTGTGCACATTGCATTTAATTAATAAATTGTGTAAATTAAATTTAAAATATCTGGAAAATGGAGTGCTCTACAGAGATGAACTAAGAGTACCTTTTCTGTGGCAAACTGTACGAGGAATAATTATGAGTTTTAATTTTTATGATATACAGGGTGTGAAAAAAGTTTGGCTCAAAATCATTTGATTAACCCCTAATTATACGCCAATGGATTATCCTAATTTGTCGAAATACAGTGTACTAATTCATCGTATCGAACAAGTACCATGTACCTATCTTCAAGTTAATGTCTCTACTCTTAGTCAAAATATATAAAAAATATGTATTTTTCAAATGCACTTCATCGTCCTGTAAAATGTAAACGGGGGTGGGTTACCGAAAAATGTTATTTAGCTTTTCTTAATAACTCGTCAAGATCTGTATTGTACTCAATTTACGGTACTTTATTATGAACCACCCTGTATAATATTTTCACTATAAAACTTTAATAATTTGTTATATTGATCAGAAATTGCTTTTTTCATACTTTCAAGAAAAAGAGTAATACAGTCACCAGTACGTAATCTTAACATTTATATGCGAAATATATGTAAAATTTCAGTATTATCTGACACCATATTTAATAAACGAATATGAAAATTTAATTTTCCTTTGTGACAAATGTGTAGTCATTAAATGTTATTACAACATGTATTTAAATAGGACATAAAAACTTTTCGTCATGTCCCTGTATTTCTCAGAATATTAAATACACCCACTATTCTTTTTTTTTCGTTATTTGAGACTTGATTTTTTTTACAATTAGTGCTGAATTTTAATAATTCTTGTGAATGACACCGTTGACACGTGATTTACCATCTCTGTTCAGAATAAGACGTTCAATGACTTCTTGATTATTTTTGTTTCAACATTTATTTATATATAAGTAGCTTTAGTTTTTTTTAAGAATGGTATACTTTTGAAGAGGAAGTGAGAAATTGTAGGTTACAATTCAATGTCAGAAATTTAAAATGCGCCTATCGGAGCACAACGGAAAATAGTAATGTAGGTATGTAAATAATTTAGGGTATCTATAATCACGATTGTTTAATTTAAATAAAAAATTTAAAAAGGGCAGTTGTTAAGTGTAAGCATATAACAGATTTGGAATATATTAATACACTGGCGCCCATTTATTTGCATAATATTCAACTCTGCTGCGCTAAAATTTATGAGCAATATTATTCTTATTAATTGAAACTTTTAATTTGCTATAATAGGTATTAGAGGAATTCAGAGCAAACTTAGGCCATCCTTTTTTAACTCATTCAAGATGTATATTTGTGTTTATCTAGAATGGCGAATATCAAGTATGAGTGGCGGGGAAACTAGAATGTCCATTCCAAGCGCGCTGTTTAAAGAGATCAGTCTTTCAAGTTATTTTATTGAAGTGTTATACCAATTCTATTGACCATTGATAAGTATTGTGAACGAGTTGATAAGAAATTTCGATTTGTAATAAAAGGTTTGTTATTTCTTTATTTTAGTACATAATTAATAATTCTTCCTACTCCTTATCTAAACTCCTACAAAGCACATTTATTTTTATTAGATTGTTTTGTAAACAATTTCTGATTTTATCGATTTAACAATTTTGAAATTTTACGGTTTTACTAAATGCAAACATTATAAACAGTACCAAAGTTTTTAGTTTTTTTTTTTTTTGTTTAATAACCTTATCACCAATCATTATGTTTCTTTTAAGTATTAAACCAAAAATATTTGTGTACGAGTATGAAGTGTGTTTCCAGATTTTACACATATATTCTTTGCAATTTTTTAAAAAAGGCTTAATATTACCTTGAGTATTGTTTAGTGCAAGTTGGATTATAAAAGAATATTAACGGGTTTATGATGATAATCAATACATATATGTAAATTAAGTAATTTACGGTTTTTCGCCCACCAACATTTATTTAATCCAATGAAATGATAAAATGCGGTAAATAACCAGATTTATTTTTCAAAATTTGCACGTAGGAAGAGCAGAATATATTTTCTACAAATAGATACATCACTTTTTTGCGATCATTTCGTCATTTTCCAAGATTCATTATAAAGTAAAATTGTTTTGCATAGTGCAATAACAACTTGAGTAGGCCATTTTTTTTTCTTAACCACCATATGCAAATTTGATTGATTATATAGTGCAATACATGTTCAAGAAAACAGAAAGACCAAGATACCTTATTACATCTAAGGTGAAGTAAATTAACCACTACGCACATAAATTATAATTTTTAAACCGTCAATTATAATTGACAAGAGTGAAACCTATGTAACTAATTTGTATTCTTTATCTTCTACTTACCGTTACACCCATTCTCCCTTTATGTAAAACTCAAAAAAGTACACGATTATATGCCCATAATTCTACGTGAACAGAAAAATTGAAAATTATATACCCTATCTAAATTGTACTATAATTAGTCTAACTGTATTAATTTATCAAATGATCTTTCTTCTTTAACCAAGCATGTTAAATTTGGTTATTTGGATTGCAAATTTGTTTAATTACAATTTGAATTAATGTGTATGTGCAGATATTTGTTCTTCCTAGAAGTTATATTGTGTAATACAAAGTAACTTCAAGTTTGTGTTTATACGTGAATACAGATCCTGCATATAATTAAGGATATAAACAACTTGTTTGCATATTGTTAACAGAGCATGTAAATAAATACCTACACAGTGATTTTTTGCGGTTATAAACCACGCATTCAAATCTTGCCCTCTTTTTTGTAAATAAAAGAACTGCATATTATTGAACGCCAGAACACTGTACGGGAATTTAGAGATATATTGGGTTGTGCGCCAATTTATAATCTGGAACAATTCAGTTTATTTACGAATTTTGTTTAAAATGGTTTGAGAGGTTTATTGTTTGCTGTAAAATATGGTAAATGAAACTGTAATAAATTTGAGTAATGAAGTAGTAATTTTTATTCTTAGGAAATTTGGAAAGAAACGCAGTCGTTTTATCTGACTTCATTAGTTCTTTTAGTAGGATATCAATCATATATGTAGTTAGATATTGTCACATTGTACTTGGTAAAATAATAAAAAACCTCAGTAAAAGTGTAATTGTATTGAAATTTGGTTTGATTGATACCAATACGGCGTCACCGCAGATTATATCATTTTATTTATTCCAGAAAAATGGGTGCTCTTGTTTAGAGTTTGTTGATTAACTTTGTTACCTTAGAAAAAATGCATTATCTTGTTTTCATTTACAGCAATCCCTGAAAATAATTGATTAAATGGTAACACTTTATTAATACATTAATAACATTACGTGGTGTTTATCAGCAATGTGTTTAGAATCCACTGCTTTCTTAATAACGCCTTAGGTAACTCATGTGACAGCTATGATTAAAAATATTTTTTCAATAAAAGTTTTATAATAGTCTGTGTTAATCATATTTTCAACATGGTTTTGCGTCTTTCAAAAGATTTTAAGTAAAAATGATTTTTTGTGGTACGTGCTGCGTCCAAGGTCGTTGCGCGGAAGTCTATGGTTTAGCTGCAATAGGCTTTGAATTGAGATAAATGATTACATCCATAGATAACAATTGAACAAAATCAGTAAGCTGATTCCTTTTACATTCCAAAACGTATTGTTATGCAAACGTAAATAACTCTGATCTCTCGCATCTAAATATGATAAAATACTTTAAAAAACAAATGGAGAACAATTATTGAATTCACACTGAATATCTTAGTGTTATAATTGTGAAGGGGTTGGGCGCAAGTATCAAAATTTATTTGTTTTAGTCGCCCATAATTTCCAGCTATGGTTCATTTGACTGTTAATGACATGAGTCTAAGCTCTTATCACATCGGTAAAGATGTGAATAGACTCTATTCTAGATGTATGCATTAAAATGTAACACCAAGTGTATTTTGTTATCCATACTTGGGCTGATACTTTTATTAAAGCTATATTTATGGATAAATTTTGTCTATAAAGTGCTCCGTAGACTAGAGTTTAGATGAATCCTTAAAGAAAATCGATTTTTGCAGCAACATTTCTTCGGCTTTATTGAAAACGTATGGATATGCATTGGCCCTCGGTTAACACACGCTTTTCATAAATTCGAACGCTCACAAACCGATTGTATTTTACTAATCAACGGAATAGGTTAATAATTAATAATAAGAAAGTATAGTTATATTCAGATTCATTGACTATATTTTATTCATTTAATTAAAAAAATAATAAAGAGCATTACAGTTAGAAAATGCATAATACAATCAAACTTGTTTATTTATCAAACTTTCCTATACCACTACACACGTTATTGTACATAGTGTCAAACAGTGAAATTGGCAATCAAAAAGACACTGTGCAATTCAAAAAGTCATAATGAATACGTCTCCAAAACTACATAACTGTTTTATTTTTGTGTTAGCAAAGTTTGCCTTTTTTATGCATATCTGCTCTTCTACTTAATCCCGCTTAATTCAGTGAAATAAAATAGAAAAAATTACGATGTATGGTCTTCTTTAATGTCTATAACGATGGTAAGTGAAATGAAAACGATTGATGAAGTGTGCGTAAGATAAAAAATTGATTATGTCTATTATTTAATAAAACAAGATTAGATTTCGGTTATCAAACGTTAGATCCCAACGATTTTTCTGAAGGTGTAGAGTTATATATCTTAACAGTATTGTAAGCTCATGATCTCCTGAAAAACTGAGTTATACGAACTGTTTTATTGTAAAGGTGAATTCACATATCTTCATATTTCACTTATGTGATGTTCGTAACTTTTTAATGTTGGTATTAAAAGCAGACAGCAGTTTTGCGCGTGCCGTTGTGGGTATGTAAGTGTGTAAGTACGTAATTGTGTAAGTATGTAAGTGCGTAAGTGCGTAAGTTCGCAAGTGCGCAAGTGTGCAAGAGCGCAAATGCGTAAGTGCGTAGGTGCATAGGTATGTATGGTGTAGGTATGTAGGCGTGTAGGCATGTACGCGTGTAAACGTATAAACGTGTAAACGTGTAAGCGTGTAAACGTGTAAGCGTGTAAGCGTGTAAGCGTGTAAACGTGCAAGCGTGTAAGCGTGTAAGCGTGTAAGTGTGTAAGTGTGTAAGTGTGTAAGTGTGTAAGTGTGTCAGTGTGTAAGTGTGTAAGTGTGTAAGTGTGTAAGCGTGTTGGCGTGTAGGCGTGTAGGCGTGTAGGCATGTAGGCGTGCAGGCGTGCAGGCGTGTAGGCGTGTAGGCGTGTAGGCGTGTACGTGTGTACGAGTACGTGTGTACGTGTGTACGTGTGTAGGTGTGTAAGCGTGTAGGCGTGTAGACGTGTAAACGTCTGAGCGTGTGAGCGTGTGAGCGTGTGAGCGTGTGAGCGTGTGAGTGTGAGCGTATGAGCGTGTGAGCGTGTTGGCGTGTGGGCGTGTAGGCGGGTAGGCGTGCAGGCGTGCAGGCGTGTACGTGTGTACGTGTGGACGTGTGTAGGTGTGTAGGTGTGTAGGCGTGGAGGCGTGTAGGCGTGTAAGCGTTTAAGCGTATAAGCGTGTAAGTTTGTAAGCGTGTAAGCGTGTGAGCGAGTAGGCGTGTAGGTGTGTCGGCGTGTCGGTGCGTGAGTGCGTATGTTAGTGTGTCTTTGTGTGAGTTTGAGTGTGTGAGTGTGTGAGCGTGCTAGTGTGTGAGTGTCTGAGTGTCTGAGTGTTTGAGGTGTGTGTGTGTGTGTGTGTGTGTGTGTGTGTGTGTGTGTGTGTGTGTGTGTGTGTGTGAGTGAGTGTGTGTGTGTGTGGTGTGTGAGTGTGTGAGTGTGGGTGAGTGTGTGAGTGTGAGTGTGGTGTGAGTGTAGTGTGTGTGAGTGTGAGTGTGTGAGTGTGTGAGTGGTGAGTGTGTGAGTGTGTGGAGTGTGTGGTGTGGTGTGAGTGTGTGAGTGTGTGTGAGTGTGAGTGTGTGAGTGTGTGAGTGTGTGAGTGTGTGGTGTGTAGTTTGTGTGTGAGTGTGTTGTGTGAGTGTGTGAGTGTGTGAGTGTGTGAGTGTGTAGTGTGTGTGTGTGTGTGTGTGTGTGTGTGTGTGTGTGTGTGTATGTGTGTGTGTGTGAGTGTGTGAGTGTGTAATTGTGAGTGTGTGAGTGTGTGAGTGTGTAGTAGGTACATAAATGTTAAAGACTGTCTAGACCCCCATTGATATCTGGTGGTGTTAGTGTAGGTACAGTTTCGGGGTAATGTGAGGGGGATTTAATTTTCTTTCGTTCGCAGTAATTAAAAATCTTGAAAAGCAACTTAATTCAAATTAGACGTAAGTATTTGAATGAATGATAGAAGGTGGAAACATTTTCGAGTCAGCTAAAAGTGTTACTCTAAAGTCTATGTAACGCATTTTGCATTTTTTTTAACATTATCTCGTAATGAAATCATTGTTTCTAATGTGTCCGTCAACCATGGGGCTTTGGATTTTGTTACTCGTACTGTTGTTAGTCGTGCCCACTTACTTAACTAATCTGTGATATGGTTAGTTATAAATGATACCATGTCATTAATATCCCTTAAACAATAAACATTCCAGTTAACCGATTCAAGGCCGTGAACAGTATACTAAATAGACGCTATAGGCCCTTACTAAGGGAGTTTATTGCATGCTACGTATGGGATACTCACAGTAGGTTAGGTCGTGATCTGAAAGGTGGTGCATGAGATTAAATTCGACGTTATGTACACTAGTAAATGTCGGTTGAGGTTACCCTATTCATCCTTGTAGGTTCCTGAATTAAATTGTTTCCTTAAGTCAGGATTGAAATCTCCTCTGCAAATTTTTCACTCGTGAGTGACACGTAGTCATTTACGCAATTTACAAAAGTCTCAAATAAATCTGTATGGGATTCTTCCTGTCTTCTGTACATCGTTCTACGATTTAGTTTGACCATAAACCAAATCTGCTCAACATATGCTAGAATATTTCCTTTAATATAAATTATTCTTTATATGAATACCTTCACCACCACCCCACGTCCCTGTCACTTGTCATTACTTCCGAAACTATAATTCTAATAGCTTATATAGTTACTAAATATACCAGAAGACATCAAGTTTAGCCATTAGTCAATGCATGTTCCTTAACATGTGGTAAATTGTACATAATTGATATTATATTAAATCGACGATTCTGAAATGGTTCTACGATGCCATAATGAAATATGAATTTACACAGCTAAATCAAAAATCGTTAATTGGGTGAAATGAAAGCTAACATTTATCATTTTATTAATTTATTGATAAATTAAATCTTATAAAATAAAATAGACCTACATTTCGAAAAAACGATATTTTGTTCCATTTTAGATAACATAAAGTAAAAATTTCAATTATATGAAATGGTTAACTATCATTAATTTTTTGTGATATTACAACCATCTAAAGCAGACAGCCCGCAATTTATTACTCTAAAACAGTACAGGTTATTAGTAATCGGTGTAAGCTAATTTTTAAGGGCACAAGTATAGATAAAGTATTCAGAAATAAAAATTGTGTATTAAACGAATTGATAAAATTTGTATTATGCATTATTAAAAATTTAAAGAAAACGCAAGTAATGTATCTAAGTCCAACGTGACCGCGGATGTTAGGTAACTAAATTTACACAAATGGTAAAACTTAACTTACAGAAATGTTCAAATCAGTCAACTTCTCGTATCGTTAATAAAAAAAACGTTATCTTGTCAAGTATACATAATATTAACAAAATCATAAACACACTATTTAAACAAAAAAGTAAAATAAGTTTTTGTAGAAATATTCGATTTACAAGTACCTAAGAGTTAAATTTACTGTTAACATAAATCAAAGTTGACCAATAGAATTTACAAACGTATGTAAATAACCGATTAAACAAACCTCATAAATTAGTTGTTACACAATTTAACAGTTTTTACAAAAGATGCCCAAAATGTTCACTGCGACTGTGTGCCATTCAAATAAAAGCGTCTTGCTCCTTTGTAAATACCATTTCCAAACAGCTTAAATTCTACAACAAAATCCAACATGAACAAATGTAACCTAAAAATATTTCTTACTTACATTGAAGCCATCACGTAGTTTTTACGCGAATTATTTTACTATTAACTTAGATTCCAAATAACAATAAAATAATCCAAAAGTAATGAGACATGGTTCAATTAAAGAAGGGTCATGTTGACATTTGGCGTAATTCATTAGTTTTTTTACACCAGATTACAATGAGAAAAACAAACTACTAGTAATTAGAAAAAATTGGAGTCATATGGGACTTGAACATTACTGAAGATCCTAAATTCTTGCTACCGAAAGGTGAATGAATATTTATTACAATCGGTTTAATCTGTGGTATTCGCTCTGAAGCTATCATAAAAAACCGTTTATAATAACCATAAGCACATTCCTGAATAAGCTATGCACTAAAATTAATATAATCTATTAAGCTAATTATGTATATTTACATTTATCCGTTTCTAAAAAATGTACACCTACCTCGTTATCTAAGGGGGGAAAGTTTTTCGAGTCAACTGATTTCTGATTAGTTTAGAAATGATTAATACATTGGATGCAATAAATACAAAACTTTTATTTATATCAAAGTTACAGCCAGATGCATATATGCGGACCCACAATCGTTTGAAAAATAATTGATATGCTACTTCACATTAACAATTTAATTTATTTGATGACTTCAGTAGAGTAAATTATAACACAAAAAAGTATAAATCACATTTTCGTTATGCTTGAAAACCTAAGCTTAATGAGGTTGTAATTAAATTTAGTAATTAGGAAATTGAAATTCGTATAATATGGTATTTAGGGAAATATCTAAAGATACGGCCATTTTAAATTTCACAACTGTGTATATAATTATTTAAACGTATCACATTATGCATAAACCAAAACTGAAGAAATCTGTGGCTTATTAATTTTACTTTCATATATATATATATATATATATATATATATATATATATATATATATATATATATGTACATGAGGGTCACTATTTGTATTTTGAGCGTAACAATGAAAATACAGTAATTTGTCATTGAAAATTGCTTTATTGTTTTTCGAAATATTCTCCTTTATGATCAATACACTTTTGCATTCGTTTGAACCATTTGTCATAGCATTTTTTTCCAACCTTCTTGAGACACCTCCATAACATGGTTTTTGAACGCACCAATGGCTTCCTCCGCCGACCAAAATCGTTCAAATAATCGGTTGTTAGACGAAATGTTTGAGAGCTCGCATTGTCGTGATGAAAAACGATCCGACGGCACTTGTTTGTTTTCCGCATTTCACCGAAGACCTTCGGCAAACAAATGGTTGTGTACCATTCAGAATTGACCGTTCTGCGTTCCTCTAAAGGCAGAGTTGCCACATGACCAGTGTTTCCGAAAAAACCGGCGACCATTTGTTTCGATGTGCTTCGAGCGCGAACAACTTTTGTTGGATTTGGTTCATCTTGAAACACCCACATAGTCGACCGCTGTTTACGTTTCGGCTCCTATGCATATATGCATGATTCGTCACCTGTTACAACCTTAGATACGTCTTTTGAAGCGCTGCCATTGTATTTCTTGAGCATTTGTGTACACCAACCGACGCGGGCATCTTTTTGAGATTTCGTCAAATTGTGTGTGATCCAACAAGAACAAACCTTTTTCATGGCTAAATGATCATGTAATGTGTTATATATGCTGGTGGAACTAATTGCTAGGGTTCCCTCAATTTCACAGTATGCCGCATGGTGATCTTGTATTATTAGTTTTTGCACAGCATCAATGTTTTCTTGAGTAACAACTGATTTTGGACGACCTTAGCAAATTTCGTTATACCAGCGTTTCACAGTGGCAAAGGATGCAGCTTCATCGCCAAATGTGGAAGTAAGTTGATCGATGCACTCTTGTCTTGATAATTCACGTCAATTTCTTCCATTTGTTCCATTTCTTTGTTGCCAAGCAATCTTCAAGTAACCTTAAACAACACAAATGACGCTATTGACAAAAAATTTGAAGTATGTTATTGTCAACAATGTCAGACGTTTCTATGGAAACGTAAACGGGACCTAACTGCAATCAGACTCAAAATATAAAAAGTGGCCCTAAAAAATTTATCAATTTGTGTTTATTGGAACAACTAGCATTATGTGTTTGCACACAATTTTGTAAATAATAAAAAAATAAAGAAATTCGTGTAATATAGATTTCAGTCTTGACTATTACAATTTGAAACTTTCTGCATAATTCAACCTTGAAGTCTTCATTTTTGTATATTCCCGCTTTTTTGCTGTAAATGCAATTTTTAGCACAGCAAACAGCTAACCTATGTTTACTATTCAATGTAATTTTTATTTGTACATTTTATTTTAAAATAGTATCCTTTATATGTGCTTAGTATTGGTACAGTGATTGTTTCGACCTAGTATTATCTTGTAAAAGAATTGTGCCTTTAACAAACAAAATACACTCACGTACCGCACAAAAAATAGAAAAAAGCGCTTCTTACACACAATTGCAGAGCTTACAAAAATGTTGGTGTTTTTAGATATGTAGGCCACAATATGAGGAGAATATAGTATTAACTGCGCTACCGTACTACTACTACTACAAATTTACGAATTTTAGGTTTTTAAGTTTGTGATACCGGTGACTTCTAGAATTGTTAGGATATGCAAAATTATGGTGTTAAAAATAATAACTGCTGTTCAAATTAAGTTTTACGCGTAACCTACCCTCAACCAAAATCCCTCTTAAAATGAATGCAATAATGGCATTTCTATTAAATTCCAATTAGTTTGAAAGTTGTATTAAACAACGTAGTGCACTCTGAAATTGTTTAATAGATGCCATCAAACAGGAGACCGGACAGCAAGACACCACTTCGACTCGATTAACACGGAGCCCAGCCAAGCAGTTGGAGACAACTTGAAGATAGCAAATTGGACTTTGCCAGAACGTGGTTTTTGTACTGAGGAGTCAACTATATAGCAGCAGACGCGAAACAACAGCTGGAGAAACAACGGTATTGCATACTACATTCGCGGAAACTTGAAGTTAACCTTTAAAAACCTCTACGGGGAGGAAGTTTTACGAAAGACGGAGCACATTCGAGAAAATTCGATCAATTATTTTGCGACCTGGTTTTCCTGGAACGCTGCAGAGAGAGCAACGGAGTACCAAGAAGTCTAGAATTAACTTTTCACAAACAGAACTACGAAACTGGAAACATTCTACGAAGAGCAAGCGAGGCGCTAGTAAGGGAATCCATACAGGGCACGAGAAGGTTGCTGGGCAAAGTCAACAGACAACGATTGGGACTACATCTTGAATTAAGCTGTAAGATTCACACAAGCATGTGGAACACAATCGACAAATCATCCAACTTTCGAGGAGAAACCGACAGCATGCTGACAACGAGGAAACAGAAAAAGAAATTCGATGGACTATCATCAAACCAATGTAAGGACAAACGACACACAACCGTAGACGCGGACAAAGTGCTGCACAACATCTCCAAATATCAACTGGACGAAGCATCAAGGAACGTACTTAGTACTTAGTGCCATTCCTGCAAGTGTTGATATACAAGAAGAAGGATGGGCAGCTTGGTTACACAGTGTACAGGATAGCCACACTAACATCATCCTGCGTAGTTACAGTCACTTGTAAAAACAATGGTGAAGAGATAATTAAGACTCGCGGATTCAACTCTCAAAAAAGAGGAGATAGGAACATTAACAACGGCACTACTCTAAAACGGATTCACAATGAGGAGTGTCTGAACATACGCAAAAAATTATTACCGAATATTTAGACTGTAGGGATTGAAAAATAAAAAAAAAGGATATGAGAAGATAACGGAACACTGGTAGATAAGATAATTGCGGGATATCCAGAAGGAGTGCAAAGTCTACAAGAGTAGCGTACCCCAAAAACAGTGCTTAATAAAATAAATAGTTAATAAAATAATCGAACACAGTCGTATTTAGGACTCATGTTATAGCTTGCCGTAACAGTACGTAATTGAGCATTTAATACGATATAACTATAGATTTAATTCAGTAACAAAATTGAATAATAGCAAATGTATTTCAGGTAGTGAATGATAATCAAAAGAAGCTTGTTATTAATACCGTAAAGATACCTGCTTATTGACTATATATGAAATCAGACATCTGATCGTAATATGAATTCAGATTTATATTTTCGTTGCCTATTTTTCCAGTTTAATAATTTCCATTGGTGCTATATGAAACAATTATTGTTGAACCATCAATTTATACTAATTCGACTTCATAATGTAATAAAATATTATATCGATAACTAAGATATAACTGTCATTCCAGAATATATTTTGTTCAGTAATTAAAATATCTAAAAAGCAAAATGGGAACTGAAGTACGATACCCTAGAAAGTATATTGTAACATGGAACTGTACGTAATCTACGAATTGTATGGTAGCTTAGAAACTAAAACGAACACTGAATCTGTGCTTTTAAATAATTATTAAGGACTCCGTGTGATAAAATAATTTATAGATACAATTAAAATAATATGTCCACGATATCAATCATCTCTTGGAGGTAAATTTAAGCTAAAGCCACAAACTGGAATATTGTTGAGGTGGATGTTCACAGAAATTTGTCAAACGATATTACATCCTAGATACGTTAAGAACACACCGTCCTTACACCCTTTTCAGTTTAACCAATCAGACATGCGTATATTCACGTTAGTTAACTTTAGAAATTAGAAGCAGTTCACAGTAATGTAACTTTGTATTACTACCGAAGTTTGGTGTATAATATTTTGGTGTTCATAAATGCGTAAATAAAGGTACTTTATAATTAAGTAACTTTTAATATCTACAAGCCCAGACGCATGTGACTTGGATCAAGTGAAATATGCAACACAGTTTTATTTTTCTGAATTAGAATTTATTTAACTATTATAAATTGAACATGAACAATAATTATAAAATGAACAAAAAGGAAAACTAATCTCGGGCGCAAATTAATTGGACCAGACATATATTCAGAGTTACCACTGTGTGCAGTCACCCTTACGTTTTAAAACGGCCTCAATTCTCTTTGATATAATGCCTAGTAGTGTTTAACAGTAATCTGATTTCAAATTTCCTGAACTTTAACCTTTAATTCAGGAATTGTGCGAACTGCTCTAGTTCTAAGTGCTTTCTTCATCTGATGCCAAAGAGCCTCAATAGGGGATAGATCAGGACTGCTTGAAGGTCAATTTAAAACAGGAATATTCATTTCCCTGATTTCGCTGTATGGCAGACTGCGCCATCTTGTTGAAATATAAATTCACCATCTGGCAGTTTAATTTCATTAACGGAAGGCAATAATTTTTCTTGTAAAATACTTTTGTAGTTAGCAGCATTGACAGTGCAATCAATAAAAAGAAGATTCCCAACTGCTTGTGAGGACCCACATCCCCCCACCATCATAGATACCCGAAACTTAACCTTTCTTTTGAGGCAATCTGCCCCTGGCATTCGAATAACTCTACTTCGTGTATCGACGACACAGACCTCAAACTTAGATTCATTACTCCAGACCCATTGATGTTGAACCCAGTTTCAGTGGTCTTTTGTCCATGAAAATCGGTTTCTTTTTTGTTTCTCTGTGAGAAGTGGTTTTTCTTTTGCCTAAAGTGAGATGATAAGTTTTTGAATGTTTAAGATTAGAAAGTCTCGCTTGTAGAATACGTATCCCATTTTTTTCATTCTCCTCAAACAAGTGTCTTTTGAAATTGGTGTACTAATTGCATGAGCCCATTTTACAACCAACTCTCGAGAGGAAGCTCGGCGATCTTGTTTAATAAATTTCCGGATAGTACGCTCATCTCTTTTGGTAATCTTTGACACACGGCCAGTTTTAACTTGTGTATCAACATTTCCGGTTTTGTTTTAATTGCGAAATTATATTTTTCACTGTTTGTTATGGAAAATTATTAGCTTTCGAGAAAAGACGAAAATATAAACTTTCATGATTGTCATCCATAATTAAGATACTGTATCTTTTGAATTGAAATTATGTGTATTTAAATACACGATCTCAAACCCAAGAGATAAGTAGGTATCTTATTTGGAGCAAAGAGTTCAGAGACCTATTTTAAGAATATTTGGTTTCAGAAAGTTTTTTCTTTATAAAGTGTTTTGTGAAGCCTTAGAAATGATGTTATCCAAAATGGAGACAGTACATGATTGTACTACTGGAAACAAAAACTTACATTTTAGTAACCAAAAAATGTGATTCTATTCAGTGCAAAAATAAGAAAATCACGTGTATACAGGGCCGTGTCTCCCCAGTGTGCGATGTATGCACCGCACACGGGCATCATGGTCAAAGGGCATCAAAATGGTGACGGTTTAATTAAAATAAAACAGTAGTGATCAACGATTACTTTAAATTCCCGATTGCATCGATTTCCATCAAATATCTGACAACTCAATAAAATTCGCAAAATTTTTTTGTAATTTGCCTGTATACATAATGATTCTACTGCGCAAAAATTAGAATAAAGGCGCTATAAGTATAATTTTCTTTTATTCATGACCAAAGAAAATAATCAAAAATAGTGGTAGTTATTTATAATTTAACAATTGTTATGTTACAAAAGGTAAGTATATAAATGTTCTATGCCCAATCTTTTAAAAAGTAGCACAAAAAGAAATATTTTTGTTGTTACAATTTTACGAATAGATCAGGTTGTTCGAAATAATTTTTGAGAAGCGCTCTTTTTCAATAGCTTCACCTAATTATGGTCATATTTCTTGGAAATATGACCATATTTGTATTATTATATTAATTTTACAGTTTCGGAATTTGCTAATATTGCTTGAAGACATTTAGTTATGTATTTTTGATTTAAATAACGGTAAAAGATTAATTCCCTAACTCATTGATAGTTATCTTACTATACTAAAAGATGAAATAAAAGTAATTATACCTTTTAATTTTAAATTTTTTTTTCAAATCAATATGATATACACCCTTATAAGCAATTATAAGTACATAGTATATTCGATAAAATACAAAAGTTTTTTTTAATCAAGATAATTAAAGTCAAAGTTAGTAGTCCAACGGCGCCTTTTTTATAAAATTTCTGAATATTAATTAGGCATATGATTTTCTTTGTAGACATTTTTTTCCTCGTCCATTTAAAAATCAGAAAATTGGCATGCCCAAAAGAAACCAGCCTTCTGCTGCCCAAAATAGGAAAAAAAACAGCAGGAAGTTAAACTTTTTGCAGGTTCATTAGAAAAATTTTTAAAACCTGGAGTTATAGAAGCAGACTGCCAATCTTTGCCAGGGACAAGCAGAGAATGTCAAGTTTCAAACGAATTTGCGTCTTCGACTTTGACAAGAGTGCATTCATCAGAAGGTATTGAGCAATTACCACCACCTAAGAAAAAGCTGCTAGTACAATCTGAAGTAAAGGAACCATCGTCATTGATTTTGATTACTTCCAACGAACCAGAAATGTCATCATCTTCTTCATTATCATCACACTCGTCTGAAAGCTTAAATGAACTAGTTGAACCGGCAATAGAAGCATTGCCATCTAAAAACTCCAAAGGTGATTTAATAAGTTACGATCCTGGTATGCGGCTACAACATTTATCAAATAATTACATTCAAATATTAATTGAAAATACTCCTAAACAAGTAAAAAATTTTAATTACCCTTTAGATGAGAATAACAGAAAATTCTCTGATTTTTATTATTATAAAATTCTGCCAAATGGAGAAAAGAGTGTAAGAAATTGGCTGTTATACTCAATTTATACAAGTGTGGTTTTTTGTTTTTGTTGCAAATTGTTTAGTGGCCAAAAATATTAAAGTGCAATAATTACTGGATTAAAATATTAGCACCATTTGTCATTATTGGTATCTAGAAAATTATCAAAAATGGCTAAATTTGGTTAAATCTTTACAGGAAAAACAAACTATAGATTATTATCAACAAGAAATTTTTGATAGGGAGAAAAAGCATTAGTATGACGTAATAGAACGCATTATTTATATTATCCAAAATCAAAAGAAAGTACATGCCAAATTATTTGGGTGACAAAATTCAAAATGAACTTTTGGGTGTTCCATCAAGTACAATAAAAGATGCAATTTTAGGCCAAGTAAGAAAATCGCACTATTACTCCATAATATAAGATTGAACTCCAGACGTTAGTCACACTGAACAGATAACCATCATTTTGCGTTTGGTAGAGATAAATTCTACATTAAAAAAAGTTGAAGTTCATGAGCACTTTTTAGGATTTCGTCCTATCACAGATTCAACAGGGGAAGGGTTAAGTACTTTTGTTCTAGAACAATTGCAAAAATTGCATCTAAATATCTGTGATTTGCGCGGACAAGGATATAACAACGGAATCAACATGAGAGGAATACATAATGGTTTGCAAGAAAAATTTAGATATAGTCTTAATTTAGTGGTAAATGATGCTGTAGATTTGTTCAACATTATTCAAGAACCTTTTGTATTTTTTCATCATCTACTAAGCGCTGGGCTTTTCTACAAAAATATATGAAAAATTTAATGCTCAAGGCAGTTTACCAAACAAGATGGGAAAGTAGAGTTTCAGCGGTAAGAGTAGTTAAATTTGAATTGCCCCAAATTTATGATTCTTTGGTAGATATTATTGAGGATGTAACTAGTATGGATATCAATACTATACATCAGGCTAGGTGTTTAGCAGATAAAATTAAAACTTTTAAATTTATATGTGGCGTTATAGTTTGGTATGATATTCTATCGAAAGTTAATGTTGTTAGTAAGATTACGCAAAAGTCTACTTTAAATCTTCTTGCTTTTAAGCAATCTTGTCGAATTTGTACCTGACCAACGTTCAAATGTGGTTTTTTTTTAATGTATCTGTGTTGCTACTCATATTGTTGAGGAAATTGAAATAGAACCGAAATTTCCAACTGTCACTACCTTGAAACTTAGGACGAAGAAGAGACAATTTAGCTATGAACATGGAGATGAAACAATACATGAACATGATCCTGAAAAAATTTTGAAGTAAATGTATATTTTGCTCTTTTAGACACAGCACTAACTTCTTTAGTAGATAGGTTTGAGTTACTTAGAGAGCACAGCAATAGTTTTAATTTTCTTTACATTTCAAACCTAAAGGATATTTCAGATGAAGATGTGTTAAAATGCTGTAAAGATCTACTACTGAACTACCTACCCGTTTCGGTTGCTTCCGGATAACAGCTATTCTCCAAACTAAAATTAATAAAAAAACTATTTAAGAAGTAGCATGTCCCAACAGAGATCGGTTGACCTTTCTATGGTATCCATAAAACATGCTATTCTTGAACAGTTGGATTACTTTGAATTAATAAAAAAAATTTCAGAGTTTAATTAATTAGTATTTTTGTTACCTATAACTTTCTAGCATGTAAAAAATATATTGGGGGCAGTAGTGTTATACTTGCACACGGGCATCAATAGGGTGCGGCGCGGCCCTACGTGTATATACTTATTTTTAAATTGATTAGGTGGATAAAGAACTAAAACATACTGTGTATTATTGGTACAAATTATTTCACCCGTCCTTACATCGTAGTATGTGTATAATGTCCTCTGTTTACCTTTGGTAACCCAACATTCACACAGGCGTACAGAAGTCGCGTGCTGGTCACATTAAAGTTTTTTTATTACTAGATGAAAACCTAAAATGTCGGTATTTTATCTTTCAATTCTATTTTAATTGCGAAGCTTTAACTTTTTAATGTGTAACTTTTTTAATTTATGGATTATCCTATCGTAAAATATACAAAGTTGCGAATTTTGGTAACACACTTTAAATTCTAACACCTACTACCTACAACAACAAAATAAGCATATTATAGATCGAGGTGTTAGATTAAGGAATTATTGCAATTTCTTGACTCTTGTAGACGTTTATGTAAATTATAACTTTGATAAACATGCCATTAAGTGGTTTAATGTTTCAAGTTATTTATTCGAAAAATGTTACAAAAAACAAAATTAGGTAACTGTATAACAAACACAAAAAGTACTAAAGCATAGTTCTAAGTCGTAAATTTCTATACAATACTTATTTAATTCATGCTTAAAAAATATTACGGTTATTTGACCTGGTTGTAGAATAAAACAGATCAAAAGCTTTTGATGACAACAAACAATCCTCTATATTGATTCAACCTGTTACATAAATAATATTTTAAACTCTTACAAAATACATTGTAACTTAACATTCACTGAAAACGTGAGTATCGTACCTATCTGCAGTAGAACACAGTATAAAAGTGAAAGTCAAAACAGATTAATTAATAATTTCACGTATAGTAAACATTTAAAGTTTATGAACATATTGCAATTTGTTTAGTCTTCATGTTTTTAATAACTTACTAGTTAATTCTAGTTTACTATAGTCCTGTTTTGTCTTACTAGAAATGTCTCACAATTGTTACATTGCAATGTTATCTTTCAGTAAACATTTTTATTGTCTTTTCTACATTATTTATTGATTGTATTATGTTTCTAAATATGACATTAGGAAGTTTAGTTTTCCTATAGCAACAAGAGAGAATGGTAAAGACTTACAACTAGCATGCATACATGGTATGGAAGGTGAACATTCTCGTTAGCACTAAAATATAATTTCATAATTTAAGGCGTAAATTATACTTTTGCCACAGATAATCTGTGCTTTTGTGATGAAGTAAATGACAAGAAATTCATCAGTAATTGTACGTGTAAAATTAGACAATAATTATGTGTGCAAAAGGAAATTTGCAAAACAGCTGAAGGGATTTGATAGACATAGATAAGGTTGCTTTAAATTACGTTAACATGTTTTTGTGTATTTTGATAGATAAAAAACAAATAAGATAAGCATGTGTTTGGAAGTGTGTAAATTAAGACGTCATAGGCGTTACTTTATATTAGATGAATCTCAGTCGTTATACATCAGTACTAGATTGCAATATTTTCCTGCAAATGTGAGTGACATTTAAACTAAAAAAATTGTATGGGTGAGTGAAAATTTTGATACTTGACCCTAGCAGTGGAAAGACATTCCACTTTCCTTAAAGTTTCACCGTACAGCATTATACAAATATAAAAAATATGCAAATTTTGTTTAATTATGGTTCTTATGATTAACAGGGTGAAACATTTTAAAATCTAGGCCATTTACAAATTTGACGTTTTAAACCGGATGTGCACTTAAGTCTTTTAATCAAATTTACTTCCACTATTACTATATGCAGCAATAGCTTTCAAACAAATTATTGATTTTTATTATGTAACAAAATAATTTGAAAGCTATATAGTAACCTAACGCACTTATACAAGCATACATGCATTACACTAGATAATTAAGGTTTGGTATAACCAGGAAATTGCAAATCTATTAACATCAAGATAATCACTTTATCAATAAATAAAAATCTACAGAGTTTCTTTCCATTGCCACACACTAAATTCATACAAATTGTGTTTATTTATACGGCATCATTCGTATATTAAAAAAGTAGAATAACTAAATATTTAGGTCAGAAAGTGAGATAATCTAGAAAACCACAAAATATATTTTTCTGTTCACATATGTATTATAATTTGATAATTTTTATAAAAATTACGTATCTATAAACGAAGGTGGTCTCAACTATGGTAAACATTATTACTTGATTGATAATAAATCATAAGTTATAGAAATAGGTTATCATAGGTTATCTCATTTTGTTAGCAAAGGTACTATTTTAGCATAACCTTTATACTTATATTTAAGAGTTTTATATAAAATATATTAATAAAATTAATTATACTAATTTGCAATAAATTGTGGGCTATAAATAATTATTCCATTAGCGAGAGTGAGACCATTTTTTATAGAACCACTGACGTAAAAATATGAAACCTTGCATTCATAAGTTATCAAAGATGGCAAGTTCGACTAAGATAATGGAAGCATTCAAGGTACTTCCGGTTATACCAGAAGTGCGTATTAACTTACTCAAATAGAACTCCTATGTAATAGTAGCACACCTGAGTTACAAAAGTTCTTTTCGATCAAAAACAAACAAATAAGTCCTAATAAAAGTAATTATTTAAAAATTTAAAAATATAAATAATAAAATCATAATAACCAAAGAAAAATAAATAGATAATTATGAAGATAAAACATAAATAAGTTCAATGTATCCACTATTTATTTGCACGTAAGTACGAATTCCTATCTTAAAAGGATTTCTTATACTTTCGGAAATACCCGTGGCATTATTAAGAGTTTTTTTTTTCTGTAAGTGATCCACATAACAATAATTAAAATAATTAGCTTTTTTGGATTTTTTAACGGTGTATTTTTATATTTATATTTTACATAAATCTATACGTTTCGATAACAAGTAGTGAAGTAGGTACAGTTAACATCCTCAGTAGTGGTAATTCTTTTAAGAACTGTTTAAGATGTTAGCATAAACTTATGAAAAATATGAAAACGCCTGTTATTCATATAACAGTTTCATAAACGTATAATGCCAACTATGGAATCTAATTTTAGTAGAGAATAACTAGATCCGTAATAAAATTAAATATTACTAAATTGCTTTGAAGATGACAAATCAGAACGGTCGAAAGCTAACAGTGAAAAATGTCATAATCAAATAGAAAATTATGATGTAAGTGTAAAGTTGTGAAAAACTTTAATTTCAAATTGATAAAAGCGTTCACAAATAGAAACTTGACAACCAATTAAAGATCTAATCAAAATCTACAAACAACTAGATTTTTTTGATAATAATTGTAATTGTCATTTTACAGTGAAACACAATGTTGTGAGTATACTGTGATTTTTAATTTTAATTTCAACTATATATGTTAAATTATTATAGTGCCGGGGCAACTTAACGTATAATTGGTAAAACATTTACTTCAAAGACTGGGAAAAAACCGCAAAAAACCTAGACATACAAAGAGCTAAAATTAAAATTAAAACGTATCGTTGTGTCTTTTTTAATTATAAGTTACCCATACCTATTTAAACAGAGACCTTGCCTATTAAAGTTATCAGGATGTTTATATGTCAATAGCTTCACGTTGTAAAGGAACAGAATTGAGCTTGTCTTGACTTTCCAATTGAATGCCATGATTTTAATTATTGAAAGTATGCTCAACAACAATGTAAGTTATACACTCCGGAAGATTATAATTGGTTTGAAACATCTGGTGACCTTAAATATTCTTAATTTTTTCTTGTAGTCAGTTCTAATGCTATGTCTAATTAGAATTCTATCTGTATCATTAGTTAAAAAAGGAAGAAGAGCAGTACCAACATTAAGCAGGCATTATTAATATTATTATGTGAATATCCATTAGCTTCTAGCGATCTTGTTAAATATTTATATTCATCTTTCAAAAGCTCAGGATCACAAATTCGTTTTCCTCTATCAACTAAAGATTTAATTATATCAATTTTTTGACATGAATGGTGGTTTGACAATTCATGAACGTATCTATCAATGAAAAATCTGGAACACTGTAACTGTGGCAGGATCTGTAACAAACAAAATATACCCACGTACCACACAAAATTAAAAAACACCGAACGCGTTTCGATAGCTACGCTATCATCATCAGCGGTCGACCGCTGTGGTGTGGTATGTGGGTATATTTTGTTTGTTACGTATCTATCAATGTGTAGCGGCTTTCGGTAAACCTTAAAAGAAAGTGAATATTAGTTTGATATTAGTATGTGATGAAATGGTAAACTTCCATTAGTTCCATTCTCCATGGGAAACTGAATGCTTGGATGAATATCATTTATAAAAATTAACAATTCATGTAGTGCTTCTTCTTCATATCTCGAAATAACAAATGTGTCATCTACATATCTATACCAAGCTAAAGGTTTTTTATGTGCATTATAACAGGGGTAACAGGGCTACCCATTGCTACACCATCATACTTTTCTTCCTTTTTAATTAATGTCACAGATAGAATTTAACAAATCTTAATTAGTCATGACATTAGGACTGTTTTTAAATCTACAAGAGAAATTAAAAAAACATTTAAGGTCACCTAAAGATGTTTGAAACCAATTATCATCTTCCGGAGTGTATAAGTTATCTTGTTCTTGTGGAAAAGCATACACTGGAACCATAAAACGTAGCTTTGAGACAAGACGTAAAGAACATACGAGATTTTGTAGGTTATGTCAACCAGGAATCTGCGGTAGCTGAGCATGTTTTAATTAATTTAAATCATGGCATTTAATTTGATAATATGGGAATATTGTCAAGATAAGCTCAGTATTGTTTGTTCACAACGTGAAGCTATTGAAATATATAAACATCCTAATAACTTCAATAGGCACAGTCTTCGTTTAAAGAGGTTTTCACATGTTATAATTAAGAAAAGGCACAATTGTACATTTAATCTTAATTTTTGCTTTTGGTATGTCTAGGTTCTTTGTTATTTTTTCCTAGACCTTGAACTGAATGCTTTACTAATTATGTGTTAAATTACCATAGCATTATAATAATTTAACAAATACAGGGTGGTCCGTAAGTAATGGCCCAAAGTGAAATGTAAGATTTTCGGCCTCAAAATATTACAATCTGACGCAACTTGCTTTAATAAAATATTGATAATAAAAAAGACACACGGTGTCAAAGTTCCCAAAAAAAATTTGATTTTTGAAATATCTCCAAAACGAAAAAAGGTATTTTTCTCATTCTTGGCATAATAAATAGAAATATAAAGTAGATTGGTTTTAGCTTATTAATACGTTTTTATTATGTACAGTGACGTAGAACGCAAGGGGTAGAGCAACATTTTAATTCCTAATTCATACGCAAGTGGAGTAATTTTTTTATTAAAATACGAATCCTTGATGTTTTTCAGATAAAAAAGATATGCTTTGTCTAAATCGATAACTTTAACAGTTTCTAAGACATTTGCATTTTTAAGTATTTATTACCAACTGCTTAGGCATATTATAGTTTTGTAGTATTTGGGAAACATCAAACGTGAAAATCGGGGTTTCGGGAGAATACACGTAGCTTCAGGAAATGACAGATCTAATCATTTTAACACAAAACTTTCATATAAATATAAGACCAATAGTATTTCGTTTTCGAAATACCGGGTGTCAAAGTTAATAACTTGTCTCAGCAGTTGGTAATAAATACCTAAATATGCAAATATCTTAGAAACTGTTAAAGTTATTGATTTAGACAAAGTACACCTGTTTTATTTGAAAAACATCAAGGTTTCGTATTTTAATAAAAAAAATCAATTTATTCCATTGGCGTAGAATTAGAGATTAAAAGGTTGCTCGGCCCCTTGTGCCCTACGCCTCTGTACAGAATAAAAACGTATTAATAAGCTGAAACCAATGTAATTTATATCTCTATTTATTATACCAAGAATGAGAAAATATCGTTTTTTGTTTTGGAGATATTTCAGAATCCTACATTTTTTTTTGTAACTTTTACACCTTGTGTCTTTTTTATTGTCAATATTTTATTAAAGCAAGTTGCGCCAGATCGTAAGATTTTGAGTCCAAGAATCTTGCATTTCGCTTTGGATCGTTACTTACGGACCAGCCCGTATAGTTGAAATTAAAATTAAAAATAATATTAAATGTACTACATTGTGTTTTCACTATAAAATGACAATTACAATTATTAACAAAAAACGATTTCTTCGTTAGATTCGACTAGATGTTTAATTGGTATGTCCGGTTTCTATTTGTGAATGCTTTTATCGATTTGAAATTAATGTTTTTTACAACTTTACCTTACATTATAATTTGATTAAATTTTGTTAAATATACTATTTAATTATCACATTTTTCCCTGTTAACCTTCGACCCTTAGAGGGTGTTCTAATTTGTCATCTTCAAGGCAGTTTAATAATATTTAATTTTATTAAGGATTTAGTAAAAATCTACTAAAATTAGATCCCACAGTTGGCTGTATACGTTTATCAAACTGTTTAATAGCAGGATTGTGTTTGCGTTTTCATATTTCATGAATTTATTATAACATCTTAGAAAATATTTAAAGAATTACCACTACTGAGCGCTAAAACTGTAATTATATATATATATATATATATATATATATATATATATATATATATATATATACCATTAAAAAATTAAAAATGCTAATTATTTTGGTTATGTGTAATAATGGTGAAAGTTTACATTTTCACATATACAATAATTTCCGAATAAACTAATAGTTTGAAATGTCCCCAAAAATGACAGGCCCCCCCTTGCCATATATTATTACATTTTTGAATTTTTTGTCTTACGTTATATGAGACACCATATTTTATAATTTTTAAGACAAAATTGAGTCTTCGCTTAAAATTTAATTTCTTGAAAAATGTAAAAGGTACTGATTTTAATTTATGTTTAATATTACAAAAACCAAAACATCATTTTCGATTGGAGATTGTACTTTGATAGCGCACTTTTTTTATTTATGTATTTAATAAAATTAATAATAATTTTTAATTTTTAAGTGGGGTTTCAAAAACGATATTAGTTATATGCTTAAGTTTTATACGTTTTAGCTGAGGCTTAAATAACTGAGTTGTACAAGTTACCCGATACTCAGGGGTAACATTAATACCTTTTTACATGTTTATGGCAAACAATACTATATTGAACTTGTAGATTGTGATGTGCGTAATTTGAATTTCGCTATTTTAGTCCTTATTCACTACTTGTTTTGTAAATTTTGTGCAATATGCATAATAATTTGTTTGTAAGTAAAGTGCCTATGTTACGCCATTCGCGGTTCTATATCATTCTTAAATTGTAATTTTCTATTTTTTGGGTATAAATAATTATTTAACTCGTCCTTATCTATATTTATTCTCTTATTGCCTCATTGAAATTAAGTTAATGACATAATCATATAAATTTCATAAAAATTTATGACATCTAGTGTTGAATTGAAAAGCACGTGCACTGTAATTCTCTGTTTAATTTTAATTAAATGATCGAAGTTCATTGGGATATCATCTAACGCACTATTTAAATTGAATAAGGGCTACTGTATATCTATTTCAACAAGTTAAATCTCGCAAATAACGTTTTTCATATCAACATATGTGTTCAATGTGGAATTTTACCTTTAATTCTACTTTTATTCTTCTGGAGTCTTCTGTATCATTTCTGTAGTAGTGATGATATCAACATTATGGTTATTTTCGAAAATAACCTCTAAGATTCTCACTGAAATTACATGGTTACCTTTTGTCTATATTCAAGATCACTTACTGTAAACATAAACTTCATTATTTGTTCACTACCGGTACACCTTGGACTTCTACATCTCTCATTGAAGACATCAAAGCAGGTTAGCTTACGATTACATTTATTTCACCTGATTATCAAGGCAATCCATTTTTGATAACTAATTACATAAATCAATCTACTGCCTGTTTGCATAAGTGGAAAATTGTGTAGCTATTATATTGAACGTATCGATTTCAATTGAATTATTTAGTTGTACGGTTATCTACAATACTAAGAGTTAATTAAATGAAGCAATTCTACATGCAACATTTACTTGTATATTCTCTAATTTATATATGTGTGCAACTTGTATATACTATTAGCCATTGTTTACTTATTTGCTTTGTCAGTTTACACTGATGCAATACAAGTGATTCCTATACCACTTGTAACTGTCTTTGGTGTCTCATCGCCAGTTAGTATTGTGTATAAAAAACTTTAATGCAAATTCTATTTTATTTGTATTTATCTTTTATTTAGGGTAGAGATTTTGTGCCACGAGCATCTATTTTCTTTATTGGTAAGTTTAAATACAAACAGTGTAGCATCAAGGTCGGTTTGTTTAAGGTAAAATTTTCGTACATACACATTTGAGCTTAATAGTCTACGTTTCTTATAGTTCTACTTATAATTATTGCATTGAGTAAACAATAACGTTTACAGATAACTAATTACTTCGATGTGTTACTGCTTTTTGCAGAAATAAAGTTTCGGTAATCTAATTTTTGGAGTCACGTTTTCTAAATTAATATTTATGGTATAAATTTACAGTTTACATTAATTTGTGTTTTATTGAATAAAACATTAATTTGAGTAACTTAAAATCTGATTTCTTTTTTATATGTTTATTAAATAAATGAATACTTAATTACTGAATAATTAATTTCTTGTTTTGATTCATCTGTGTCTTTATATTTGCTAATTAAAATTTTCTCTTTCAGCTCTCTTCTCTCTTTTACCCCTTTTTGTATTTTTAGGGATATATTTTAGAAAATGGCTTACTCTTAACAACATACGTACAAGTGTGCAAATAATAAATCTTCTGACGGCGCATCTAAAGTAGTTTAATTACTTTGGTAGCTGCTGGGTTATTCTAGGTGGTGTTGGGTTAAAGCTTCCCATTCACAGTCATTCTGCTGTATTGTAACGGAACCACAGGTAGACAAATATTTGCACCAGTTACAAGGTTAGATAATTAGACATCTAAAATCTTTATTATTCGTAAAAAGTCCACTTTCATTTCATCTTCCATGTTTGGAAATGTAAAGGTGTTACTAGCTTTTAGACTTTTCCGTTGCAAAAAGCAAATACTGTGCTGTCTTCAATCCTTTCCACTAATCCAACAAAGTGTTATTTCAATTCCTTTTCTTTCCACCGGCATACCTAAGTTTTGTTAAAATAAACTTTCCAATGTCCAACTTCGTTTTATCCAAATTTATCTCATTTAAATCTGATTTGTTTTAATTAGGCATAACAGCAGGTGCCACTGAGGTCAATAGTTTGTTACCTTCGAGATATGAAAGCTTTAGTCCGTGTAACTCAGAGGTAGACAATTGAGTAACAGCTACTTCAACTTCAGTACCATTTGTTTCAAATTATGTCTTATCTTTTTCGCTGATTCTCTTCCTCTTCCCTTCACTGGCAGACACTGTCATAAACCCTGAAGATCCTGCTTTTTTATGAGACACATTGTTCAGGCTTCATCTGAAAACGGCCTTTTTCGTGAAGAACATTGGACCGTCTCCAAATTGAGCTTCCTTTAGTGCTTCAAAAAACGACTCATTCCATGAAACATCTGCCGGTGTGTGATTTCTGGGGTCCACTTTCCTTCAAACTTGGTCTGGATCGAAACAGTGTGCCTCTGTAAATTGAAATCCAGATTTGAAATTTCTCATCAAATTTATGGCTTTTCTTAAATAGGTGGAAAATAAATTCTAACCTTCCGCTGATATTCAAGAAGTACGGTATCATTTTTGTCTTACGCATATTTCTCAAGATGGTTGTATGTGGAATAATGTAGATTTTCTTTACTTTTCTCGCACTGGTGCAATTTTTCACAGTCTTAGTAGCACAATTCAATGTTTCCTTTAAGTAAATGGCATAGCTCCGCGAGTCAATTTATTTATATGTTATCTTTCTATCCTACATTTAACAAGATAGCACCGTGATGCAAGCTTCTTGCCAATATCGCATATTTAAATAAATGAAAACAATTGATATTTACTTCATTTCCTCCTATAAACAATAAAATGTGACTACAAGACGGCCTCAAGTATTTCTAAGTAACACTGTACTTATACTGGATAACGATTTACAATATCCGTTTTTTGATTGGAATTGTATAAAACTTAGTTACCCATAATTTGTTTAATGTACTCTCAAAACTTCACAATTATATTTTATATTTACCTGTACCAATCACAGTAAAACGGTTTCACAATTAGTGACATTGACGTGCTTCAGCTCCATCTTACGGTACGCCATAACTCATAACGGGAACTGTAACAAAGCTTTGAAAACATTCCACTTTTAAAATAAGGGATAGAACGTAGGGTAAAGACTGCGTTGAATGAAATTCAACTAGAGACAATTGAACAAACAATAAAAAATGAGTTTTCCAAACACGTATACATTTAAAAACGAAATCGTAGAAAGTAGGACTAACCATAATTAACGAAAAAAAATACACTGGAAAATAAAAGTGGAACTATTAAGAACTGAAAATAGTAGATCAGTAAAGAAAAATTAAATTGTCATGGAGTTGTTTCGTAAAATTAGGTTATATACTGAGAAACGGAAACAGAAGGATCACGAAAGAAATGCAAATAATTTAATGCAGGTAACGTTTTTAATTGAAATAATGCAATTAATTTAAGGAAACAATGGGTACGTTCAGTCGAAGTAACGAACGTGGTGCTATGTTGATTTCTCTGAACGGTGAGTGATGACTTCTAGTGGGTGAAAACAAATGCTAAAACTTGGCATCAGAAAATTTTACGTTTGTTTGTAGTGATCGAAGTAACGTAACCCACTCGTTTACACGAGAAGGCGGTAAATTTCGCGTTACGGGAAATTGGAGTATCCTATAAAGGAAAAATTACTGATAATAATAATAAGAATGATACCATAATCCCGCAAGATTATGTATTCGTAAATAATAAAATACTTCCTAAAGTTTAGTGCACTAATAGACAGGAATCTGAATTATAGCCCTTTCTTGTTATGATCACCCACTTTCAAACATAAAACAATATTTAATGAGAAAATATATCAACAAGAAAGCTCGAAAGATGTGTGACCGTGTTCTACTATATTAGTTTGTAATGGTAATTGTCTCCAATGTGCATATTTATGCATTAAGTTGGACTTTATTATCAGTTCCAGTCGAGGAGTTACCATCTATGCCCCAAAAGTAGGGTATACTTAGCATAGATGGGGCATGCTTAGGTCAAATATTTCGTAATATGAAAAATACAAAAAGATAGAAGATGTAGGTAGAGTAACCTGGAGATACTATACCCAATTTGAAGAAGTATTCTCATCGGATAACACAAAATTGCAAGAAACTCAAGGAATAAAAAACAACATACGACCACCTCAGGCAACCTGAGGTTCGAACGAGTTGCTTTAGACTGGATGTATTCACAGAATGGTAAATTAATCTAGAGGATCAAAGATTTAAAAACATTTAAAATGTATTGTGTCAGAGATGTCATAAACAGACAAGAACTACTTTTATTTCAAAAGTATTTTGGTCAAATCATGATTCTAAAACGCATTTTATCAGTTAAATCGAAATATAATGCGGTCAGCAGCCTGATGATCCAAGCAAGCTGTCAAACAGTCGTTCAGGTATACTGATCAGACTTATTCAATCAATCAAAGGTTCAAATCGAAACCTCACTACTCATAACTGGTAAACGAGCTTTCCTTTGACAGCGACTTTATCAACAAAACAAAGAACCACATTACTTAGGACGCTGTAAAAAGATAGAGATCCCCCCTAACACGGGTCACGAAGTGGGGACATCAATGTTTGTGCACCAAAAACATAGTACTTTGATATTTTTCGTGTCAAAAAAGAGTAAGTCGGTAATTATGTTACAACTATGCATAGTTCTGATCAATTTGACGAAGAAACAGGAAAACCAGATATTAGATTACAATGCTACCTAAGACGACGCAGAGACTATTGACCAGATGTGTGGATTATATTCTGTAAAAAGAACTGCCAGAAGATGACCTTTGATTGTATGACTTTCATTTATTGAGTGGAATAAATACCTACATATTGTACGAATCGAAAGGAAACGAAAAAATACCAAGAACGTTATTCTTAAAAAATCTTGCCGTTGGCTTCATGCAACCCTTTTTGCAACAAAGGACATCCATAAAATCACTGCTACAAGATATTAAATCGTCCTTAGCCCAGAATAGGAAAATTCAAAGTCAAGAGAACGTATAAACGGAGAGGAAAAAGGTTGGCAGGTGTGAGTCATGTGGTAGAGCGAAAACTGTGAGGTGTAATACTTGTGGTTATTTTGTCTGCAAGCAACGTTAAAGAAATGTATCTGTTGTGAAAGTTGCGATACGGCTGATGTAGATCGTGAATAGGATATTAATAAGAAATAATAAATTATTTTTGTAGTCGATAGTATAAGTGTACAAAAGCATATCAAAGGTGCGACCTATAGAGGGTTTACTGTCAATACAACAGAAACAACTTTTCAGTGTAACGCAACAGTTGCATAGGCTGAACCCACCCATTGACACAAAATAACCATCCTATGTTATAAAAAAACATTCAAATGGGTAAAAAATTGTTACATAAATCTCAATCTTACTTACGCTATAACTCATAACAATAACAGTTAAAATGGTTTGAAAACATTTATTTTTAAAATATACTGGCCGCCATAAATAAATAAACACCCAGTAAGAGCTGATTTATTTTAATGAAATTTTCAGAAAAGGTGTATTTTATTCCTATTAAGAAACGATGAAAATTTCAGCAAGATACAATCAAGATTATTCAAGTATTCATCGACAATGAAACAAAAACAATTTCCTTATGTTGGCGAAGATGGTTAAAGAATAATGAGGAACGACGACGTTTGCGTCCCAGACATCCTAGACGCACCACTGATCGTGAAGGTCGTGCTCGGGATCGTTTTTCATCATCAAGGGAAATTGGTGATAGATGTAGAGGATTAACTGATCATCAAATCTCCTTACGATCGACGTATCGAAGAATTCGATCATTTGGGCTCAGATCATATCGACCGTTGCTTTGTTTACCTCTAGCTCCACGCCATCGTACTACACGACGGCAATGATGTAACGAGAGGTTGCATTGGAATGTGCAACGGAATCAAGTCATCTTTATTGACGAATCTCGATTTTGTTTATGGGCTCATGATGGTCGGCAGATTGGTAAGAAGACGTTCTGGAGAAAGACGCAATTTGCAGTTTTCTGTACAACGACATACTGTTCTCACTAAAGGTGTGGTGGTGTAGAGGGCTATCTGCTATGGAAGCAGAGCTTTAGTAGTTATTGAGGGAACATTAAATGCAAATCGGTACATTAACAACGTTCATGAAGCAGTATTACTGCCGTATCTGCAAGAAATAGAAAATCCGATTTTTCATCAAAATAATGCGCGGCCGCATACCGCAAGGGTTGCTATGGATTTTATAAATACTGCTAATGTTGATCTGCTTCCATGGCCTTCTCGTTCGCCAGACTTACCACCAATCGAACATTTGTCGGATATGGTAGGACGGAGAATAAATGATCTACAGCCACTCCCAGACAATGTAGATGCCCTTCAATTTAGAAGCCTGGGATAGTATACTTCAGGTTACATAAATTCACTCATTTCAACTATGATTAACCGGCTAGCTGAATGTGTGAGAAATAGAGGAGAGTCGACGCATTATTAGTGTTAACAATATTTGTATCTTGCTAAAATTTTCATCGTTTATTAATAGGAATAAAATACACGTTTTCTGAAAATTTCATTAAAATACATCAACGTTTACTGTGTGTTCATTTATTTATGGTGGCCAGTATAGAATACAGAATATAGAATAGGTGCTACGTTTAATAAAGTTCAACCAGTGCAAATTAAAGTTGTTAAAGTACACCCATTTACTATAAAAAAATAACAATACATTCGAACCGCTTCTAAACTATTTTTTACTTTTGTTATTAATTTTTCTTATTTTAATAAAATAGTTACATTTTCAGTTAACTATACTACTAAACCGATGATCCCGGTCAAAAAGTGAACAGTTACAGATAGCAAATTGTGGTGTGATATTAAAACTCAAGGATCAGGTAATAAACGGATGCCCTCATTTCCTAATAGCAACCCTGCTTGCGCATTTAACTCTTCCAGTTTAATGGTTTCATTATGTATCTGTCAATATCAAGTGATGTATTTAAAAGTCTAGTGGTATTTATTTAAAATCACTCGACATTTAAATGTAGTAGGTATGTAGTTCCATCTGTCTGTATATTCAAACTGAACATATTGTGTTTATAATACAGCTTTGGTATAATACCTGAAGATTTTATTGTAAAAAAGTGCGTTGTATTATAATTCGACGTTCGTAAAAAACTACTTTGGAGTGTAAAATGTGAAGTAAGTTGAGAATCTGATTATTATTAACACCTAAATGATATAGAATTTACATGGGTGCTAAATATTTATTTAGGATTAGTTTCACGGTAGAATCACCAGACATTACTGTAATGTAGTACAGTTACTTATTCCAGAAGATAAGTTTTCTTTTGAATTCAAGGAAGGTCTTAGCTGGGCACGTTACTACGCTAATATCTGAAATTCCAACAGAAAATGAGTCAGGAGATGATATGTATACCAAATCAGATAATGATATTCTACAAGAAGCACTAACGCGGAATACTCTTGAAGAAAATGGTATACCAATGGATATTCAAATTTCAGACGATGATTCTGAATAACCTATTCTTAACTATAAAAATATTGAAAAATGGTAAATGGACAACAAATATCAGTCAGTATAACCTTTGAAAACTATTTACATTAGGTTCTGTGCCTATAAATATCGACGAAACGGTAGAATATCCAATTGATGTGTTTTACTGTCTTCTACCAGGTTTTTTTTTTGACAATTTGGCATTTTAAACAAATCTGTTTGCATTAGCGAAGGTGGGGAGAAATTAAAATTTGTACTGCTATCAATATCCTAATGGATATTATAGCTCTATAGTTTTCCTTCACTACACAGAGATAGATTTCCGGTAATTTACACCTATGTGACAACAGCTTTCCGCCGAAGAAATATGAAGATGATTCTGATAAATTGTACAACATTAGACCACTTTTAGGTGTATCATCTCACATATTTTCTCTGTATTACCAAGAAAATATGTCGATTAGTCTATGATACGATTTATAGGGAGATCTGGATTAAAACAACACATGCCTAATAGATCAGTGAAATATGGATACAGTGTATTGGTCCAGGTTAAATAGAGTGGATTTATTCCGCAGTTTGAAGAGTAAACGTGAAAAATGCAAAACAATATTGAAAAACTGGAAGTAGAGAAATTAAAGATTTAACAACCGTCGTGCGATTAAAAATACCACAAGATTTACTACGACAGTTTCTTTTCAAGCTAAAATCTGATGAAGGAGTTGGTTGATGTAGGAATATATGTTTGTGGGAGAACACCACAAGTTTGCAAAGGTTTTCCAGCTGATTTTCATAGACAACGAAAACTTAGAGTGCGGTAACTGTGATTTAAAGGTCAGTAAAGATGGCATTACTGCTGTAAAATGGAAGTATAGGAAAGGCGTTCACTTTCTAGGTAATTTCTATGGCTCAACTAACCTTGACAAGGTAAAACGAAAACAACAGGATGGATCTCAAGTTGAAATTGTATGGAAAACTCTTGTGAAACGTTATAATAATTACCATAAACACATGAGTTAACGTAGATGAATTGATTATTGACCTAATTATTATGACCTTATGTATTTTTAATGAACGGGCAGGAAGGAAGAAGACAGATCTCAAGAATTTTCATTTAGATGTTGCCAGTGGTCTTGTTGGTGCAAAAGTGGTTAAAAAACTATTCCAACCTAGTAATAAAACACAAACCACGAAATGGAACAAAATGTCTTTGTAACACTTGCAAAATTGGGTTATGCCTCAATAACAAAATGAAGTGCTTTATTGCTTATCATACAAAGTGATCAGTTTGTTCACTGTTCACATCTTAAATGTTTACCTTTTTAATTTATTTCTAATAAAATATTTTGATAATCAGTTCCTTTCTTTATTCAGGTCCGAACAAAACTAGATATCTGCAACTTCCGAATAATGCTTATTTCTTGTATTTGCAAAGTTGATGCATGCTTATTGAGTTCATTCTAGAATACACGCTTTGTTAAATTGTGAGTGCAAAATCAATTGTATTAAACTTAACATAAGCGTTTAACACCTAAACATCTAGATCCCAGTGATTTGTGGTGGACTTGCGTGGCAAGGAGTAGATGGGGTAAATGGGATGAGCGGGGTAAGGAGTAAGAGGGGTAAACGTTATTTTCTTTATGTCTAAATAAACACTTGAATGTTACAGACTTAAATGTGGTGGCAGTGGTGGTGGAGCTGCGGGGTACGAAGAAAAGAGTATTTTATTTTCTTTTGTTCGCAATAATTCAAGAACTCGAAAAGCGGGTACATTCAAATTTGACTCAAATAATAGACCGTGGGAAAGTTTTCCCAGTGTTCTAATCGGAAATATATAACACCGCGATATTTTAGTTGAATTCGCTGTGTTTGTTGCCAGGTGCAATGTTTCATATTTCTACGTTTAGTGGTTCTCTACATGATCTTGCCCTAGTAAGTCGCTGTACTTATAGCGCAGTTTTGTAGATAATATCCATGCCCGCAATTTTTTTTTCAATTGGGATGATAATGAAAAGTTTAGAATTATGAAAAGAACATAATTTGACTATATTACCTATAATTAGTTATTATTATTACCTTTTAAAAACAGGAAAAATGTATAAAGTTTACCGACTCCTGCACAAAATATTTGATGTCAATCCTTATGAGCCAGCTTTTTCCTTCATATCAGTATCGCGATTATAGAATGTGTGTCACGTAAATTGATTAATTCTATTTATACGTGTTTTATTTCATATCAGCGTCTTGTTTTAATTAAATTTTTCTGCACTATTTACGTTGAGATAAAACGATATGCATGTTCTCGACAATTTTAATCATTTTCCCCAATTTACAATTACGAAATTGCGTATTTTGTCACACCGTTTTTATTACGTTAATAAGATATCGTAATAAACATGTACATACAAAGATCGGGGAGTTAACAAAGAAGATATTAAGCACAAAATTGATATTTCTAAAGCATTTGAATACTTTAGGAACATTTTGAAAACAAAATTACAATTTAAGACCAAACTATAAGAGCAATTTATACGACGAAGAATTAAATTTATTAAAAATTAATTTTGAGTAAGCAATAACGGGGCCTGACAGTTCTTATGAGGGCCGTTAAAGTAATAACATATACCTTGTATTTTACGCAGAATTGGCTCAACTATGATTAAAATAATTAGGTACCTTCCTAAACGTTTTAAACCTACCAGAACGCGTTTAATATATAAAAGTACTAAGAAGGATAATTGAAAGAGGAATTGAAAAACAAATTAGAAATTATGTTTTAAATAACGACAATCAGAGAGGATTTATGCATGTACCAGGATGTCATATAAATACAACTATTCTAGGTAGCATACTAGAAAACGTTAAAACTCAGAAGGAGTGTAGTGCCCCAAGGTACCCTGTCTTTTAAAGTGTAATTTGAACTTATTCGCAATAATGCGAATTGAAGAACAAAACAATCGCTGAGGGATGTGTATCTTGACTTTACTAACAATAATGCTACTATTACTCAAATTAATTGCTTGCCTTACATTGACTTTCCTGACAATAATTAAAACATTAGAATGTATTTACAAGCCTGATATTTAATTACTCGCAACCCTCAAATCTGATCAGAAGAATTGGAAAATGGATACCTCTTGTAAGGCAATGACTGATTTTTAATAGATTACATAGGCTTGTTGAATTGTTTCCTGCGAGGTTACTTTACATTAAAATACCTACTTACACTTGAATATAATGTTAGTGGAGTTGATCGGCCTATTTCCACAGTTTATGCTTATTGAGCGCGACGTTTCGGAAGCGGACTCTGCTTCCGTCATCAGGCTTAGTCCTGAGAAGGACTGTTTTCGCACTTGAGTCGAATTTATATGTTGTATCTAATTTTTCCCAAGCACTTGACTACTCTCAGATTCGAACTTGGTACCTTTCACTTACTAGTCTGACACCTTTACCGCTGAGCCACTGAGTAATCCAATATATATTTGTTAGAACTTATATATATATATTAAACTTTTTTCGTGGTTGCGCAGAAATTTATTGCGCATGTTGCGCCGTAACCTCTTGCGCAGGTGTATTGCGCTTAAGCTCTTCGCGCATTATTGGAATCCATATGGGTTTCATTTGTACACTAGCTTGGCTTATTGGATTTTCTGCGAGTGCGATGAATGTGGCTTCTTTGAGTTTCCGACGAGTTGTATTCTCGTCCTTTGCCACTATCTGTATGTTATCCCATTGGATGCGGTGGTCTTCGTTCCAGACATGTTCAGCGATTCTTGATCTTTCTGTTTCGCCCTTGCGGACGTTGTTCTTGTGTTCCTGAGTTCTCACTTTGAGTGGTCTACTGCTCTCTCCTATGTATGCTCTGCCGCATTCGCATGGTAGGTTGTATACACAGTTCTTGGAATTTGGAATTTCACCATTGAAATTGGTGTATGAATAAAAGCCTTGCACCACAGGTCCCAAACGATGAACAATACTGTTCAACTATAAAAACTTGTTATGATGGCTCGTTGAGCAAATAATTTTCTAATGAAATTGGAGCATAGATTTTTTTCGTAATTCCTTCACTTATTTTAAGGTTTTAAAAACCAAAGGTACTTCTTCATTGTCACTTTTGAATTCTATTAGATGGCGTTTTCAAATTTTTATTCGACGTTTCGTCTCCGAGAAACCATCATCAACTTAATTTTTTATATAGCCACAACAAACGAAACGCCCTGTATTCGATAGTATTTTTATTACGAATTTAACCATGTATTACACATTATGGTTCTGAAGCTAATTTTTAAGAAAAATTCGAATTATTTGATAATATTTTATGTACAAATTTAACAACTCCAATCTTTTAAACCTATTTAATTCAAGCTATATGATTACTATAACTGTTCAAATAGGTTGTCATTACCTTCTAGATACAGGTAAGCTCTCTTTACTGAAGAATTTAAAACATGGTCTTGCGAAATTTTGGCGAAATTGTATTAACTGCTGCCATAACCGATACTAACAACTGCTCTTCATTTTAAAACTCCCATCATACACTTGGTTTTTAGGTAACCCCACAGAAAAAATCTATCGGAGTTAAATCGCGTCATCGGGCTGGCCAAGCTACTACACTGTAAGTTCAATCCATATTCCTGTAAACCGCAATGACAATTAACAAGTACTAGAGGTAATTCATCCAAGGCGTTTTCCAAATCAATCCTTAGCAAGTTCAGATATCGTGCGGCATTTATTGTGGTAAATAAAAGGTCCATTATTCTTCGTTTCAAAATGACCATCACATATTAAATCCAAGTCTATTTTGATGTCTTGATTCCTTTTTAAATAAGGATTTTGTTTAGCCCAATAATGTTTCTTACGTCGGTTGAAAATTCCATTGTTGGTGATCATGCTTTCATCAGACCAAATTATTTTAAAAGGAAAATTTAGATTTTCGTCACATTTTCTAGTATACCATTCAAAATGTCTTTGTAACACTTGCAAAATTGGGTTATGCCTCAATAACAAAATGAAGTGCTTTATTGCTTATCATACAAAGTGATCAGTTTGTTCACTGTTCACATCTTAAATGTTTACCTTTTTAATTTATTTCTAATAAAATATTTTGATAATCAGTTCCTTTCTTTATTCAGGTCCGAACAAAACTAGATATCTGCAACTTCCGAATAATGCTTATTTCTTGTATTTGCAAAGTTGATGCATGCTTATTGAGTTCATTCTAGAATACACGCTTTGTTAAATTGTGAGTGCAAAATCAATTGTATTAAACTTAACATAAGCGTTTAACACCTAAACATCTAGATCCCAGTGATTTGTGGTGGACTTGCGTGGCAAGGAGTAGATGGGGTAAATGGGATGAGCGGGTAAGGAGTAAGAGGGTAAACGTTATTTTCTTTATGTCTAAATAAACACTTGAATGTTACAGACTTAAATGTGGTGGCAGTGGTGGTGGAGCTGCGGGGTACGAAGAAAAGAGTATTTTATTTTCTTTTGTTCGCAATAATTCAAGAACTCGAAAAGCGGGTACATTCAAATTTGACTCAAATAATAGACCGTGGGAAAGTTTTCCCAGTGTTCTAATCGGAAATATATAACACCGCGATATTTTAGTTGAATTCGCTGTGTTTGTTGCCAGGTGCAATGTTTCATATTTCTACGTTTAGTGGTTCTCTACATGATCTTGCCCTAGTAAGTCGCTGTACTTATAGCGCAGTTTTGTAGATAATATCCATGCCCGCAATTTTTTTTTCAATTGGGATGATAATGAAAAGTTTAGAATTATGAAAAGAACATAATTTGACTATATTACCTATAATTAGTTATTATTATTACCTTTTTAAAAAACAGGAAAAAATGTATAAAGTTTACCGACTCCTGCACAAAATATTTGATGTCAATCCTTATGAGCCAGCTTTTTTCCTTCATATCAGTATCGCGATTATAGAATGTGTGTCACGTAAATTGATTAATTCTATTTATACGTGTTTTATTTCATATCAGCGTCTTGTTTTAATTAAATTTTTCTGCACTATTTACGTTGAGATAAAACGATATGCATGTTCTCGACAATTTTTAATCATTTTCCCCAATTTACAATTACGAAATTGCGTATTTTGTCACACCGTTTTTTATTACGTTAATAAGATATCGTAATAAACATGTACATACAAAGATCGGGGAGTTAACAAAGAAGATATTAAGCACAAAATTGATATTTCTAAAGCATTTGAATACTTTAGGAACATTTTTGAAAACAAAAATTACAATTTAAGACCAAACTATAAGAGCAATTTATACGACGAAGAATTAAATTTATTAAAAATTAATTTTGAGTAAGCAATAACGGGGCCTGACAGTTCTTATGAGGGCCGTTAAAAGTAATAAGCATATACCTTGTATTTTACGCAGAATTGGCTCAACTATGATTAAAAATAATTAGGTACCTTCCTAAACGTTTTAAACCTACCAGAACGCGTTTAATATATAAAAGTACTAAGAAGGATAATTGAAAGAGGAATTGAAAAACAAATTAGAAATTATGTTTTAAATAACGACAATCAGAGAGGATTTATGCATGTACCAGGATGTCATATAAATACAACTATTCTAGGTAGCATACTAGAAAACGTTAAAACTCAGAAGGGAGTGTAGTGCCCCAAGGTACCCTGTCTTTTAAAGTGTAATTTGAACTTATTCGCAATAATGCGAATTGAAGAACAAAACAATCGCTGAGGGATGTGTATCTTGACTTTACTAACAATAATGCTACTATTACTCAAATTAATTGCTTGCCTTACATTGACTTTCCTGACAATAATTAAAACATTAGAATGTATTTACAAGCCTGATATTTAATTACTCGCAACCCTCAAATCTGATCAGAAGAATTGGAAAATGGATACCTCTTGTAAGGCAATGACTGATTTTTAATAGATTACATAGGCTTGTTGAATTGTTTCCTGCGAGGTTACTTTACATTAAAATACCTACTTACACTTGAATATAATGTTAGTGGAGTTGATCGGCCTATTTCCACAGTTTATGCTTATTGAGCGCGACGTTTCGGAAGCGGACTCTGCTTCCGTCATCAGGCTTAGTCCTGAGAAGGACTGTTTTCGCACTTGAGTCGAATTTATATGTTGTATCTAATTTTTCCCAAGCACTTGACTACTCTCAGATTCGAACTTGGTACCTTTCACTTACTAGTCTGACACCTTTACCGCTGAACCACTGAGTAATCCAATATATATTTGTTAGAACTTATATATATATTAAACTTTTTCGTGGTTGCGCAGAAATTTATTGCGCATGTTGCGCCGTAACCTCTTGCGCAGGTGTATTGCGCTTAAGCTCTTCGCGCATTATTGGAATCCATATGGGTTTCATTTGTACACTAGCTTGGCTTATTGGATTTTCTGCGAGTGCGATGAATGTGGCTTCTTTGAGTTTCGGACGAGTTGTATTCTCGTCCTTTGCCACTATCTGTATGTTATCCCATTGGATGCGGTGGTCTTCGTTCCAGACATGTTCAGCGATTCTTGATCTTTCTGTTTCGCCCTTGCGGACGTTGTTCTTGTGTTCCTGAGTTCTCACTTTGAGTGGTCTACTGCTCTCTCCTATGTATGCTCTGCCGCATTCGCATGGTAGGTTGTATACACAGTTCTTGGAATTTGGAATTTCACCATTGAAATTGGTGTATGAATAAAAGCCTTGCACCACAGGTCCCAAACGATGAACAATACTGTTCAACTATAAAAACTTGTTATGATGGCTCGTTGAGCAAATAATTTTCTAATGAAATTGGAGCATAGATTTTTTTCGTAATTCCTTCACTTATTTTAAGGTTTTAAAAACCAAAGGTACTTCTTCATTGTCACTTTTGAATTCTATTAGATGGCGTTTTCAAATTTTTATTCGACGTTTCGTCTCCGAGAAACCATCATCAACTTAATTTTTTATATAGCCACAACAAACGAAACGCCCTGTATTCGATAGTATTTTTATTACGAATTTAACCATGTATTACACATTATGGTTCTGAAGCTAATTTTTAAGAAAAATTCGAATTATTTGATAATATTTTTATGTACAAATTTAACAACTCCAATCTTTTAAACCTATTTAATTCAAGCTATATGATTACTATAACTGTTCAAATAGGTTGTCATTACCTTCTAGATACAGGTAAGCTCTCTTTACTGAAGAATTTAAAACATGGTCTTGCGAAATTTTTGGCGAAATTGTATTAACTGCTGCCATAACCGATACTAACAACTGCTCTTCATTTTAAAAACTCCCATCATACACTTGGTTTTTTAGGTAACCCCACAGAAAAAAATCTATCGGAGTTAAATCGCGTCATCGGGCTGGCCAAGCTACTACACTGTAAGTTCCAATCCATATTCCTGTAAACCGCAATGACAATTAACAAGTACTAGAGGTAATTCATCCAAGGCGTTTTCCAAATCAATCCTTAGCAAGTTCAGATATCGTGCGGCATTTATTGTGGTAAATAAAAGGTCCATTATTCTTCGTTTCAAAATGACCATCACATATTAAATCCAAGTCTATTTTGATGTCTTGATTCCTTTTTTAAATAAGGATTTTGTTTAGCCCAATAATGTTTCTTACGTCGGTTGAAAATTCCATTGTTGGTGATCATGCTTTCATCAGACCAAATTATTTTAAAAGGAAAATTTAGATTTTCGTCACATTTTCTAGTATACCATTCGCAAAAACCTGCTCGCCGCTCCTGATCAGCTGGTCTAAGAAAGACTCTGACAAACTCGAAATTGATATGGATGAAACTTATTCTTATTTAAAATGGATTGTGCTGTAGAATTAGCTATACCAGTACGATGTTCAATTTGTCTGGTCGATATTTCAGGGTTTTCAACAACCGCTTGTAAAACGGTGTTAGCTTGTCCGTCATCATATTGTTTTTGACGGGATATAACAGGTTTTGTAAATGAACCGAATTCTTTTAAATTAGATTCCAAACGTCTAAAAATGGATTTAGCAGGTTGCTTTCGTTCAGGATATTTATCTAAATACATCAGCTCAGTAACTTCACAATTTCTGTGGGACAAGATGTAGCATATCAACATATCGAACTTTTCTTCGTTTGTAAAATTTCGTCTTTCCATAGATACACTTATTGATCAATTATAATTATAAATTAACTAAAGAAAACAAAAAAAAAACAACCCACGAAGTAATGGTAATAAAAACAACTTGAAATACATACAATTCAAATAACAACAACGATCTCAACGCAATAAAACTAAGTTAAACAGCTTTCAACAAAATGTTAAACAACTGTTATTTTATCAAAACCTTCTAATATTAACTGATATCATATGAAAAATGAAAATCTGAATTTTTCAGCTTCAAAACCGTAATGTGTAATACATGGTAAATTCGTATTAAAAAATAGGGTGTTTCGTGGGTTGCGGCGATATAAAAAAATAAAGTTGATGATGACTTCTAGGAGACGAAACTTCGAATCAAAAATTTGAAGAAGCCATCTAATGTAATTCAAAAGGTGACAATAAAGAAGTACCTTTGGTTTTTAAAAATCTTTTAAAATAAATGAAGGAATTACGAAAAAAGAAAAACTCAAAAGTCGCATTTTGTTTTAAATCTCGGAAACGATAAACAATAATGAACTTTTGTAAACTACATGTGAACATGCCCTAAATTATACAACTTTTCTCTAATTTAACCGCCTTCGTATCTCTTACCGTTGATCCCCACGCTGTTCATTCTTATGTTGGGACGTATATCCATTACGCCACTCCCTTACGGGTAGGCAGAAACCAACATGATAAAACCAAGGAATTTAGTTCTTCATTCCAGACAAAACCTTACGATAGTTTTCCTAAATAATTTGACATAAGTACAAATTTGTAATATAGCGGACAATTTCTCAGACAGGGAATTATTTGGAACGATTAGCACCATAAATGTGCAAACTTTGACGCAAATCGATTGTCGCGCATAGAAGTTGTTAATTTTTTATACGTCATAATACGTCTTCAGAAAATGATCTGGGATGGAGGAAAGCAGTTGACAATAATTTTAATGGCCATGTGGACAGTTTCATAGTGTATGCGATCTGTAGAAAAAAGTTTCAGAACTTAGTCGATTCCCAGAGGAGTAGTTCAATTTGCTAGAAATTAACACAAACGAACACGCGTATAACTTCAACTTGAGCTTTGACACAGTAGTGTCACTCTATTGAATTCAAAAATAGGTGGTGCGAATCTTTGATAGCTATGCTATCGATTGGCGAAAACAAATTTGAAAAAATTCAGCCCTCAAATCTGATCAGAAGAATTGGAAAATAGATACCTCTTGTAAGGCAATGACTGATTTTAATAGATTACATAGGCTTGTTGAATTGTTTCCTGCGAGGTTACTTTACATTAAAATACCTACTTACACTTGAATATAATGTTAGTGGAGTTGATCGGCCTATTTCCACAGTTTATGCTTATTGAGCGCGACGTTTCGGAAGCGGACTCTGCTTCCGTCATCAGGCTTAGTCCTGAGAAGGACTGTTTTCGCACTTGAGTCGAATTTATATGTTGTATCTAATTTTTCCCAAGCACTTGACTACTCTCAGATTCGAACTTGGTACCTTTCACTTACTATTCTGACACCTTTACCGCTGAGCCACTGAGTAATCCAATATATATTTGTTAGAACTTATATATATATTAAACTTTTTCGTGGTTGCGCAGAAATTTATTGCGCATGTTGCGCCGTAACCTCTTGCGCAGGTGTATTGCGCTTAAGCTCTTCGCGCATTATTGGAATCCATATGGGTTTCATTTGTACACTAGCTTGGCTTATTGGATTTTCTGCGAGTGCGATGAATGTGGCTTCTTTGAGTTTCCGACGAGTTGTATTCTCGTCCTTTGCCACTATCTGTATGTTATCCCATTGGATGCGGTGGTCTTCGTTCCAGACATGTTCAGCGATTCTTGATCTTTCTGTTTCGCCCTTGCGGACGTTGTTCTTGTGTTCCTGAGTTCTCACTTTGAGTGGTCTACTGCTCTCTCCTATGTATGCTCTGCCGCATTCGCATGGTAGGTTGTATACACAGTTCTTGGAATTTGGAATTTCACCATTGAAATTGGTGTATGAATAAAAGCCTTGCACACCACAGGTCCCAAACGATGAACAATACTGTTCAACTATAAAAACTTGTTATGATGGCTCGTTGAGCAAATAATTTTTCTAATGAAATTGGAGCATAGATTTTTTTTCGTAATTCCTTCACTTATTTTAAGGTTTTTAAAAACCAAAGGTACTTCTTCATTGTCACTTTTTGAATTCTATTAGATGGCGTTTTCAAATTTTTTATTCGACGTTTCGTCTCCGAGAAACCATCATCAACTTAATTTTTTTATATAGCCACAACAAACGAAACGCCCTGTATTCGATAGTATTTTTTATTACGAATTTAACCATGTATTACACATTATGGTTCTGAAGCTAATTTTTAAGAAAAATTCGAATTATTTGATAATATTTTTATGTACAAATTTAACAACTCCAATCTTTTAAACCTATTTAATTCAAGCTATATGATTACTATAACTGTTCAAATAGGTTGTCATTACCTTCTAGATACAGGTAAGCTCTCTTTACTGAAGAATTTAAAACATGGTCTTGCGAAATTTTTGGCGAAATTGTATTAACTGCTGCCATAACCGATACTAACAACTGCTCTTCATTTTAAAAACTCCCATCATACACTTGGTTTTTAGGTAACCCCACAGAAAAAATCTATCGGAGTTAAATCGCGTCATCGGCTGGCCAAGCTACTACACTGTAAGTTCAATCCATATTCCTGTAAACCGCAATGACAATTAACAAGTACTAGAGGTAATTCATCCAAGGCGTTTTCCAAATCAATCCTTAGCAAGTTCAGATATCGTGCGGCATTTATTGTGGTAAATAAAAGGTCCATTATTCTTCGTTTCAAAATGACCATCACATATTAAATCCAAGTCTATTTTGATGTCTTGATTCCTTTTTTAAATAAGGATTTTGTTTAGCCCAATAATGTTTCTTACGTCGGTTGAAAATTCCATTGTTGGTGATCATGCTTTCATCAGACCAAATTATTTTAAAAGGAAAATTTAGATTTTCGTCACATTTTCTAGTATACCATTCGCAAAAACCTGCTCGCCGCTCCTGATCAGCTGGTCTAAGAAAGACTCTGACAAACTCGAAATTGATATGGATGAAACTTATTCTTATTTAAAATGGATTGTGCTGTAGAATTAGCTATACCAGTACGATGTTCAATTTGTCTGGTCGATATTTCAGGGTTTTCAACAACCGCTTGTAAAACGGTGTTAGCTTGTCCGTCATCATATTGTTTTTGACGGGATATAACAGGTTTTGTAAATGAACCGAATTCTTTTAAATTAGATTCCAAACGTCTAAAAATGGATTTAGCAGGTTGCTTTCGTTCAGGATATTTATCTAAATACATCAGCTCAGTAACTTCACAATTTCTGTGGGACAAGATGTAGCATATCAACATATCGAACTTTTCTTCGTTTGTAAAATTTCGTCTTTCCATAGATACACTTATTGATCAATTATAATTATAAATTAACTAAAGAAAACAAAAGTACTTCGTTTCGTATAAAACGGAAAGAGATACGTTAGGAAGGAAAATACTTAAGACTTCTAATGGAAAAATTTTAACAAATTTCACTTCCGAATGGTGAAAAGCATATGTACAACTTTAAAACAGATCTTGTTTTGTTAATTAAAGCAAATGAGAGCAAATCCAAAATAGAAGCTGGTCCGTGTACATATACCAGAGCGAAAATTAGTTAACATGACGACAATATTGTATTATTAATATCCATTTAGTTGATTCTCTAAAAATATATATAACATCAAACAAGACATTATTAAATGTTGCCTGATGTTGGACAACTTTGATACACGTTCTTATGGAATGTGATTGTTTTCTGACAATTTTATCGAAAATTGTACGCGGTGAAAATGTTTCTGTGCCAATACTTGTAGATGAGGATTATATTGATACAATTCACCTGAAATAGGTGAATGAAGTGAATAATTATAATATTGAATAGTTCGTTCGATTTTTAGGTTAGTTATCATCCATTCTAGATAAGGCTCTTTTGGCTATGATATGTTAAAATGTGTATCGTTATAGATTCGTTACTACACTGAAATACCAAGCTATAAGGCTTTCAATATAATATTTACAAAATTAATTGAACCTTATATCAAAATAGCACCACAAGCAGAAGTTATTACAAATAAGTTCAATCATTTTTTGATAGTGTTAAAACAACTCAGGTTAAATTTAGATTTTACTTTGTTTTCTTATACATTTCATGTTAGTATCCCAACTATTTCTAGAATTTTCTGTTCGATACTAAATGTTATGTACTTTCGACTATGTAAATTTACTTATTCTATGGCTGTAAAGAGACAACTTAATAAAAGCAATACCACCTTGTTTTAAACAGGCATTTGGCAAAAGAACCACCATAATTATAGATTGCTTTGAAATTAAATTGCAAAGACAATTGAATTCAGTGCACAACTTCGGTTATAAACATCACCACTATCGAAGTCCTCATAGGGATAACACCAGCAGGTTCGATATCTTATATTTCACAAGCAGATGGTGGAATCACTTAAATCCATTTTTATGGAATTAACCAAACTTCACATGGGCTTTACTTTATTAAAGCAAGTAACGAAATACTTACAAATTTCTATTGCAATGTCGTAAAGTCACTGTAACGTGTTCATAAAATCTAACCCAATTATAACATACACTAATAATGTTCATTAATTAACTATGAAATATCTTAACATTATATACTAACACTATAATAAGTCAATTATCACGATTTTTTCTGGAGAAAACACTCAAAAATCACAGCAAAACACGTAGGTTCCTATGAAACGCTAGCACACGTTGTCCAAGATCAACTGTTATAGTCGGAGCTTGTGACGTCAGTGTGACGTACTTGAAAATGCCTAATTGTTTTCAAATAGTAGTTCTAAACACTTATAATTTGGATTTAATCGGAATTTCTGAATCAAGAATAGATATGCCAATCAACTAATTATTGGTCTCTAAGGATTATAATATTATCCGAAAAGATTCAATGCCAGAGGTGTAGGATTTGCATTCTACTATAAACTTTCTTTGAAACTTGATGAAAAACAAGTTGACTTTGCTGCACAATATTTTGAATATGTTACTTCAAAATTTCTAGCAAAATTGTGTTATTGTAGTCGCAGCTTCTAATGCTAACGAACAAAATAATTTGTATGGGAAACTTCAACTTAGATTTATTAAGAGTGATAACCAAGTAACTAAATAAACCAACAAGAATATCAGAATCAAGCAGTATACTAGTTGGTTACATCACCTGATGATCACTTAATCAAATATACTTTTGTAGATTATAATTACCGAATTTCTGCTCACGCTGTAATATTTTGCGAACTTAATGTCGATTTGTCCCTTTCTCCACCTAAAATTATGAAGGACAGATCGATTTCAACAATAGATTATTTTATTTTTAATAGGACGCTAGTAAAGATTGATTGGAATTATTTGTACAAAGAAACAAGCTCCTAGGCTTATTGAAAATATAAAATCTCTAATAAAATTGGGTAATAGAGCTCTGGCCAGATTAAATAATACTCATCTTCAGGACTACTGGTCCTGAACGTTTGTAAATTTTACTAGTAGAGCGATCATTCTATAAAAAATAGCTACGTAGATTTTAAAGTCAAGTCACCTAAAAAACAAATTTGTATCGTGAATTGTCTAAAGTTGGTATAAGTCAAAAAGGAGCTCATGTAGAAATTCTTTCAAAGTGAGGCGATGTCAAACATATTCATAACTTTTTTGTTGCTCAGTAAAATCAAGGTTAAATCACGGTTAGCGCATTATTGCTGGTCTAACAAAGATTAATTACCGATAAGTTTCCTTCTAGAATGGCCCAGGAGACAGATGTTAGCAATATTATCATCTCTTCAACCAAATGCCATCGGGACTCTTAGTTTATCGCTTCAAATGCTAAAAGACTGTATGCAAAGTGTCTCATCTATCATTACCCATTTGACAAACTACTATACTGAGTATTCCATTATTCCAGATATGTGGAAAACAACGTTAATTTATCCACTACCCAAAGTATACGATCTCAAAGGATGTGCTGATCTACGTCCTGTGAGTATTTTGCTGGTAGTATCAAAAGCATTTGAAAAGTTTCGCATTCTACCAGATTCCATCTGAAACTGCACTTGAAACTATTATCGATGATATTTTGTCGTGAATTGATAGCAAACGATGTTTTGTATTGATACTTTGCACTTTTCAAATGCCTTTGATACAATAAATGATCCAACTTTATTGGCTATTTTGTACTTCATAGGATTTGATCAGAGCACTATCAGCATATTTCAAACCACCTTGCACACCGATGTCAAATGGTGTAAATGACCAAAATTGTTTTTCAGCTAACCACATGCGGGGACCACAAGGCTCTGCTTGGGACCACTACTATTTTCTACTTACGCTTTTAATATAGTATAAAAATAATATATTGCAGCTACCATAAATATGCTGATGATATGCAAATTTATTATACATTTCCAATAAGTGGTGTAAACAAGTTAAATATCAAAACCTGTAATGAAAAATTGGAGTTTGTGGAAATTGCTTTATCTAGATACTGACCTGAGATTTAAACAGGTAAAAAATGAATTCAAATGCCTTTTTTAAATTTACGTTATTTATAGTGTCGAAAAATTTTGCAGTGTAACTCTCTCGTACTACCACAAATTTCTTTTTGTAGTGGTGTTTATTATGGTCCTTATTTGTCAGAATAGTGTCTGCGCATAGCGCAAGTTCTTCAAAATGCGAATGTAATATTTGTTTTTTCTATAAGTAACCGTGCTTCAAATAAGCTCACTGACATCTTATGGTTTATGGAGAAGTGGGGATATCCCCTTTCCGCATTTTTATAATATAAAATAATATTATTTAAAACACTTGCATATCTGCATAATAAGATCACGTTTAAAACTGACGTTTACAACAATAATATCCGACGATTTTATTAGTGTACCCTCATATATTATGCAAATGTTTAAAACATCATATTTAAAATTCTTAGCTTTCTTGGTTTTTCATTGGTGTATTTTGGTATTTATGTTTTACACAAATTTATGCGTTTCGATACACTTACAGTTATCGTCCTCAGTAATAAAGAAATCTATTAGAATTGTTTAGATGTTGAAACAAGTTCATGAAATTTTGAAAACTGATAAACGTATAAAGCCAACTACGGAATACAATTTTAGTAAAAAATAACTATATCCTTAATAAATTAAACATTATTAAACCGCCTTCAAGATGACAAATCAGAACACCCTCTAAGGGCTAACAGTAAAAAATATCATAATCAAAGGGCAAAATTAACAAAATTTAATGAAATTATGATGTAGGTAAGTGTAAAGTTGTGAAAAACTTTAATTTGAAATTAATAAAAGCATTCACAAACAGAAACTTGACGTTAATTAAGAATCCAGTATGTAATTATTAATGAATTTACTTCAAGGGCTAGGAAAAAACAGTAAAAAACTAGACATACCAAAAGCGAAAATTAAAATTAAATGAACCATTGTTAACTATAACATGCCAAAACCTATTTGAACGGAGACTGCCTATTGAAGTTATTAGGATGTTTATATATCTCAATAGCTTCACGTTGTAAACGAACATAACAATGAGCTTGTGTTGACAATATTTCCATTTTATCAAATTCAGTGCCATGATTTAAATTAATGAAAGCATGCTCAGCTGTGGTTTTTTAACATGTAAATGTTAACGCATTTACTTCAAGGTCTAGGAAAAAACAGCAAAAAACCTAGACATACCAAAGGCTAAAATTAAAATTAAGATGTGCCATTGTGCATTTATTTATTATAAAATCTCAAAACCTATTTAAACAGAGATTTTATTCTTGCCTATTGAAGCTATTATGATGTTTCTGTATTACAATAGCTTGGATAATGAGTTTGTCTTGACAACATTTCCATATTAATTGATCTTAACCGTAATGAAAATATAATAATATTACAATAGGATAAAGGCAATGCAACTGTTAATTTACTTATTGTGAACTACCAAAAGATCCTACAAAAAAGTATCTTTTGAAAACTAAAGAACTTGTTCAATAATCATTTATTCCTGAAGAAATAAAAAGAAACTAACTCGAAAACTTTTTCACCAAAACTATATGGTCTACCAAAATCCATAAAAATAATGTTCCTGTAAAGCCTATTGTTAGTGCGATTGGTTATCCTACATACAATCTTGCAAAACATCTTACATTTCTATTACAACTTTATTATATTAAACAATAAACATTCTTCCGACTTCACTGAAAAAATACATAATTTAAAAATTTGAAGAGGGTGATATAATGGTCAGTTTTGATGTTTCACTTTTTTCTGTTATAACTAATTTTTTGACATGGAAAAATTAAACATTATCATCTTCCGGAGTGTATAAGTTATCTTGTTCATGTGAGCATGTAAGCCCTAAAGAACATATAAGATTTTGTACATTATGTCAACCTTCAAAGAAGTGTTAGTATGGCTCATTTGTGATCGATTGAGCCGTATTTATCTATATCCAAAAATCAACGGTTTTCGAGATATTTGAGATTTTGTGATTTTGTAGTAATTCCTATTTTTGTTCAGTTTAAGCCGATTTTGTAGGAATTGGTCCTTTTAAACAGTAATTTTAGTCCAGTTTTCAATAGTAGAGTATGTATTTCACTTAAAGATGCAAAAGTATGAGGAATGCGCTTATAAGAAGAAAATTGTAAAGATTTAAAATCAGTAGAAACCAAAATCGATTTCAAAATTTCTATTGCAATGTTTTAATTTTCCGATAAAACCAATTTTGTCAAAATTCGTTCTATAGTTCTGACAGAAAAAGCTGCTCAACTGAGCTACCTCTCGAACATTCTAAATTGAGAATAATAAATCATTTAAGCCTTGGTTCAATAAAACTGAGAATTTTATTCAATAATTTTACATTGTGTGTTCAAAATGAGCACCACCGTCTCTTATACTTGAGCTCTCTTCCTTATTTCTTGACAAGTAATTTTTCTTTCAAAATCATTCTTCATTCTTCTCGCTCCTTCTTGTATCCGTTCTATTAATTACTCACGCGTATGAATTTTTGGCGCATACACCAATTCCTTCAGTCTTCCCCATATGTGAAAATTTAAAGGCGTCAAATCCGGGCTGCTACAATTGGTCTTTTCCTACCTATCCACCGGTTTGGAAACCGTTCATTCAACAACGCACGAACATTTAGACAATAATGTGCTAGACAGCCGTCGCGTTAGAAAATTATGTGTTGTCTATGAATGACAAGTATATATCCAAAAATTCTTCCGTGTGGTTTCTCAGCAATTCTTCATATGCTTCTCATGTCAAAACGTTAGGAAGAAATGGAACTATCAGTTTATTACTTATTGCGCCCATCCAAACATTCTCACTAAATTTCCTTTGGAAAGTTATTTCTTTTTTTAAATGTGCATTTACATCAGACCATGAATCTCGCTTCGTCCGTCCATAAAATTCTAGATAAAAATCTACAATTTAAGATAAAATGACAAGATTGAAGTCTCCTGGCAAAATCGTTCTCTTATAATCATTGAATTCGAGTATAATGATATGGGTGTAAGCCATTCTTTTTCAACACACACCATACTTTTTTGGGAGGTCCCAACTTCACTGGCAGTTTTGCGGGTACTCATCGTGGGAGTATCTACTACCATTTGTAATATTGCTTCATCTAGGTCTGGATTCCCAGGTGTACCAGTGTTTCCATTTTTTTTTAACAGTTCTAGTTTCCACAAATTTGCGATAAGTTGAAGAAAATACTCTCACATAAGGAGTTCGTCTGTTGGGAAATCTCCGTACATATTTTCTTTGTGCAAGAGATGCATTTCCATTAATGTATCCATACATAAAGATAATATTAGCATATTCAGCATTAGTAAATGTAGCCATCTCAAATACAAAACAAATGATAAATAATGAATAAATAAATGATAACAAACGAACAATAATAACAGAAGCAATAACAACAGGAACGATAATAACAATAATGAAAAGGAACGAACAATAACTGAGAAAAAATAATGAAAGTCACTAAAAACACGAACGTCACGACGCTGTTACATAATGCTCTGTCAAATTTAAATTTTAAAGCAAACGTGTATAGCATAAGAAATAAAAAATAAATAAATTTAGATTAGATAAAAAATACTACTGTAACCTAAAAACAAGGTGCATTGGCCGGAATCGATCCCGCACCGATCGCGAGGCAGGGGACCATTCTACCACTAGACCAAACGTGCTCTGCCAGTTCGCCGTTGAAACTGCTAGTTAAACTATTTAAAGATGGCAATGGACCAATCACGCTTAAAAATTCTAGCTGCTATGCTATATACAAGGTTAAAAGTAATTGTTTGTTTTAAAATTTAAATTCGACAGTGCATGTGTAACATTTTGCACATGCATACTGTGGCGCCAACGAAGAGCCAAACTGCGGCGAGACGTTTGTCTAAAAAAGAGGAATTAATTTATAAAATGTCAAAACATATCAGTTTTTTTTTGTCTCGAAATTGCCGAACCAGAGTTCTTGATTCCAAAACTGAATTTTTGCATAGCTACTCAATTTGTAAATTTTCGTCACCTATGGAAAATTCAAATGAAAATTACCTGTCACGGAATAAGAAAGAGAGCTCGAGCTTGTATAAGAGACCGTTTCTTATGACCACAAAATGTAAAATTATTGAATAAAATTCTCAGTTCTATTGAATCAAGGCTTCAATGATTTATTATTCTCAATTTAGAATTTTCGAATGGTTGAAAAGTTGAAAAGCTTTTTCTGGTGGAAATATCGAACGATTTTTGTCAAAAATGGTGTTAAATCGATTACAAATGAGCCATAATAACACTTCCTTGAAGGTTGACATCTAATTTGGAATCACCCTTTATACTAGGCAGCCACCATTAAACCAAACTATTGATATAAACAAGAAAAAAAAGTATAAAAGGAGAAGAGGACGAAAAATGACAGTTTCAATAATTTCATTAGCAGATTTTTTTACATAATCTTTAAATTTTGAAAATGGCAATTTCATCACATTCAGTGGCGAAAAGGTGCACACGTAGCTAATGTTATACCAAAATAATGTTTTAAACATATGGAAATTCTTTCAGCATTATTACACATATTTAAAGTACTTATTTCATGTCTATTTGTCTTCGCTTTGAACCGCTAAATGGTCAGACCCAACTTGTGGGGCCTGTGATTGCCTTAAATGTGCCGCTGAATTGATGCTTTTTTATGTTTATTACTTATATTTAAAACTTTTGTATATACATTTGGTTTTGTAAACTACTTATTTATCATCAAAATGACTAATACTGTAGAATTTGCGATAATTTGATTTATTAATTTTTAAAAATAAGAAGAATGAGATCGATGATGATTAGAATGTATTCGTTACGCCCATCCGATCTTGCTATACCGATTGGAGTTTCGCTTAAATATTTGTTGACGTATGTGTGTGTGTGTTATATATATATATATATATATATATATATATATATATATATATATATATATATATATGCTAATGTACACAAATAAGGTTTTATAGATACCTATAATTTAATTACTATTGACATTGTCCGTTTCCAATGTTTCCTACGTGTTAGTTATGGTAGCGTTGCCTTAATTTATAAACATTATGTTGAGCTACAGAGTAGCATGACCGTGTGACCTTAGTCATGAAACAATTTTACCTGTAGTGACTTCCACCCACTACCTGTATTTGTTCAATTCTGGAACCGATTACTTATAACTATAATATTCGGACATTAATAATGTTTTTAATGTTGTATTTGATAGGAGTGCCGATTCTAATCTCGAGGGTTATGGTGGATTTTATGGTATTGGTGTGGCTGTCAACTCTCTGTTCTACACTAAAAATTGTTCTATTTTTAAAGTTTGTGTTAGTGGACCTTGTTAAGGTTAACTTCAATTAAGATTAATGAACCTTTAGAATACTTTTGATTACTCTTGAACTATTGAACCTAACTTCTAAAAAAAGGTACTCGTAATTTTATTTTTTTCCTCGTTTTTTTCTTAAATGATATTTTTAGCTAGGAAATACTTTATGTGAGTGAATCAAGATTAGGCAGATAATGTAAGTAAAATCAGTTTGCTAACATCACTGTTATAAACTGCTGAGAACAAGTGGTTACAAATATGGAAATTAACATAATTGTAGGTTTTTTTGGGTATGGGACAAAATAAGAGAGTGGGTAGTATTCATTTGACCTAGTACTCTGCTCCAGGACCGTGGGTTTAAAAAGTATAAACCCAAACGTCAATAAAAATAGCGTTTATTTTTTAAGTGTGGTTTGTTTTTAAATTTTATCATATCTCAATTTTAGTATGTATATGAAAGCACGTGTAGGCTATATGCGTACTTATATTACTTGACTTGCCTACATGTGCAATCACTAACTAATGTTGGTTATTTATTATTGTTTAAAGTCACGGTAATTACCTACTTCTTCAAATAGATTATAAAATTTACATTGACATATATTTTAAATACGTATCTTTAATTAATTTTATAATTACTAAAAAGTTATGTAAAGGTCAGGAGCACCAATAATCGTTACGTGAAATTAGTCTTGCGATATAAACAAGATTTTTATTGTAAAATTAGGTCTCAGTGAATGTACTTTAAACTTCAAAACAGTTAACTTAGTATTGCGGTCAAAGAAATAATCTTACTTTGATTTTTATTTTATTTTATAGCTTACGATTCGTAAGAGGAATTGGTAATGGATTTCAAGAGGCGATAAGCACTGATTCACACTGATTGACGACTTTATAATTATATTCGCATGAATTGTTAATGTTAATAAACATTATAATATACAATCACTTTTTCTACCTTTATTACATACACTAATTTTCACTTTTTTTTTACTCTTATAATTGTGTTAGTACCCGTTATTCCAATTAATTTATTGCAATGGAACCTTAAATTGTTTTTAATAGCATTTTTAATGCTCTTTTTGTGCTTTGTTTTTATGCCTTTTTATTTACTTTCTCTTCAGGAATATTGTTTTATTACTTTCTAACATCATGTGAGAGAATTTTTGAACCCTAGTTTTATCAATGGATGGAAAAAATTGTACATTTTTTTGCAATACCCAGGAGTTTTTGTATATGGTAATCATATTCATACTATAGAAATAGTTATCTGAATCATAATGAGAGTGCTTAACTGAGCTTTCCCGTGGCTTTTGCATTTTTGTGCAACGCTTCGGAAAATTGATCTACCCAGTTAATTACAAAATCTGGGCCCGGGAGCAAGAACTTTCTTCAAATATGGAATGTTGCATTTAACAAATTACTACCTACACAAAACAATATAGTCAAGTAACTTCTTAGATGGGTAAAAGAAATGTGCATTTTCCTGAAATAGACAAGATTTTTTTGAATGCTAATCATACTCATACTAAAGTAATAGTTATCTCACACATAATGAGAGTTATGCACTTATTCGGTTTTTTTTTGTGCCACGTTTCGGAAGCTATATCTACCCACTTAATTTCAAAATCTGGTCCCAGGAAACGGAATTTTCTTCCATTATAGAATCTTGAAATTAATAAATTACTACACAATATAATACTATAATTAAATAACTTTCAATGGGTAGAAAAAATTATGCATTTCCCTGCAATACTCAGGATTTTTTTAACGCTAATCATATTCATTCTAAAGTAATAGTTATCTCAATCATAACGAGCGTTATTTATTTATCAAGTTTTTAAAGAAGCTTTCCCGTGGTTTTTGCATATTTTGAGCAACGTTTCGGAAGGTTGACCTACCCAGTTAATTTCAAAATACAGTTCCCTTAGTCTATTTATTGACTGAATAGTAAACACCTCTTTACAGGGTGTTCATTTTTTTCAGTTAAGTTAGTAGAACATTCATACTGAAATATTCGGCTTATTTTAAATGGAACACCCTGTATTTTATACGTTTATCGTTAATTACCTTTCAACTTCTATAAGGGTTTCCTATACCTAAACCTTTTTTTGGAATGTCTGTTCCTGTATCATTTGTAGATTCAAATATCCTCCCAAAATGCCTACTTAATGTCTTTTTGCTAATGCAACAGTATTTTTCTTTACCCATAAGTAGAAAGCTCGGTACCATTCCTATGTGTACATGATAGATTTCAGATATTTGTAATTAACATATTAACAAATAATGTTAATGTAACTAATCTTGTAAGTTTTCTAATGTGCTGTGGAATTGCCGGTAACGCATTTGTTAATGACATGGGGCGTGACTTTTGTCATTGTGTATTGTTACTTTTTCCGAATCTGTTGAAAGTTGTTGAAATATTTTCAATTTAATAATGGTTTATTCACAACAAGAAAGAATTGATATGATTTTATCCATTGGTGAATGCTGTGAAAATTGTTTACTTCCTTCAAGAGCGTGTACTCATAAAAATACCCTGAGCGGCTGCATCCCGATAAAAAGGTTTTTGATAGGTTACTTCAAATATTTCGTGATACGGTGTAGCTTACTCAAAACAACTAAAAGTGAAGCAGGTCACAAATGATGATGATAATGAGTTTTCGGTATGAGGTTCCGTTGTTGACAACCAAAATGATAGTACAAAAGTTATTGCAAGAGAAACAGGAATTAGTCAGCCTAGTGTGTGGAGGATCTTAAAGCAACATAAATACCACCCTTTTCATATGCAAATACATCAAAGGTTATATGGCACAGACTTTCAAAAACGTATTGAGTATTCCTTATGGGTTCTTGATCAAGTTAGTGACAATGAACAATTTTTTTAAAATGTATTATTTACCGGCGAGTCAACAATCCATAATAATGGATTAGTGAATCGGCACCGAAAATAAACATTTATTTAATACTGTTGATCGTCAAAATCGATGGAGTGTTAATTTGTATGGTCGAATTGTTGGCAATCATGTTATTGGCCCGTATTTTTTCGATGGCAATTTAAATGGTCAAAAATTCCTTAGATTTTTAAAGAGAGACTTTTGGGAACTTTTAGAAAGTATTCCTTTAAATATTAGACAAAATATGTGGTTGCAATTACATGAAGCACCTGCACACTTCTCACGTACTGTTAGAGAATATTTAAATAGGAGGTTTCCTGATTAGTAGATTGGGAGAGGTGGACCAATTGCCTGGCCACCTAGATCTCCTGAACTAACATCCATGGATTTCTTCTTTTGGGACTATATCAAAAATTTAGTTTACAGCACACCTCCCACCACTGCAGATGATATGAAAAGAAGAACATTTATTGTAATTTTTTAAAATTTTTTGATCAAATTATTACACTACATAAATAAAATATTAGTTTCCATTGTGTACATGCTTTCTATCCTTACTCTGTGAAACTGTTGCGTTATGTAGATTAAACTAAACACCGCAATAGATTTTGTAAAGTTTCACTTTATTTTTTAAAATTGAACCTGATCGGTTTCGCTGGGGCGAACCCAGTATCGTCAGAGCTTTGAAAGGTGACAAGTTGTTGTTACGGTTATCGAGAGTAAAGATAAGTGTATAAAAATCTATTGCGATGTTTAGTTTAATCTACATAGTGTAGAAATAACTTTATAAACGTTTAAATTAAAGTTACTATGCTTAGAACTTGAAAATATGTTACAGGCAAAAATTGTGGGAATTCATGAGAAAAAAAAAGATAAGCGAAAAGATAATAGAAAGGATAGAAGAAATATACGAAGGAACGAGGAACAGGATGAGAGTAAATGGTGACTGAGTGAAGGATTTGTAACGAGGAAGGGATTGAGACAAGGATGCCCACTGAGCCCAAGCCTGTTCGCAGTATATACTGGAGACCTGGAGGAGACATTAAGGGGACAAGAAGAGGGAGGCCTGGTGGTGGGGAAAGTGAAAGTGTGGACGCTGGCATACGCAGATGATATAGTGTTATTAGCAAGGGAGGAAAAAGAAATGAAGGGCATGTTAAAAACGTTGGACAGATATTTCAAAAGGAAAGATCTGGACGTCAATGGGAGTAAAACTAAGGTAATGGTATGGAGAAAAGGGGCCGGAAAAAAGAAAGTGGAGGAATGGCAATGGAAGGATGAGGAGATACAGCACATAAAGGAATTCACTTACCTGGGATACACAATGAGACAAGGCAATAAAGATGGGGTACATATAAAAGTGCGACTGAGAGAAGGGAATAAACTAATAGGGCAAGTGTGGAGTATAGGGGAAAGACTGTTTGGAATGGACATAAGGAAAAGAAAATTATTATGTGAAAAACTGATAAAAAGTGTGGTACTGTACGGGGCGGAAGTGTGGGGGTGGAAAAAATACAAAGAGATAGAGGGACTGCAAGAAAAATACTGGAGGTGGATACTGGGAGTGGAAAGAGAAACACCAGGATACATCATAAGAGAGGAGGAAATGAGTAGAAGAACGGAGTGTAAAATTCTACAAGAATGCTGGTAAGAAATAAGAGAAGGAAGAATAGAATATGGGCAAGAAGCCAGGAAAGAGTATTAAGAAAGAAACGGATATGCAAAAGAAGTAGTAGAAAGACTAAGAAGGGAAGGAGTGAACGTGAGGGAGGACATAATTAGAAGGGATAGAGATGTGCAAAAGCAGGAGAGATGGTTGAAGGTAAAAGAAGGAAAATACAATGTAAACATTAAGGGAGAAGTGATACCGAGATATTTGATTGGGGAAGGAAGGAGGGAAAGAAAGAAAATGATAGCGAGATTTAGATGTGGAAAAGAAGAGAGGGGAAGCAGGTACTGGAGAAGGGACGAAGAGACAAAATGTAGGCTGTGCGGAGAAGAGATAGAGTCGATTAAGCACATGTTGCAAGAATGCAGGGAATTAAAGGAGGAGGAGAGGACGGTGGAAGAGATACTAGAAGAAAGAGGAAGGGGAGCGGAGCGGATGCAAGAAACGCAAGCACTTTGCAAAATTTCTGTAAATTAAGCAAATAAAGTATATTAGTAGTAGGTATAGTAAACGCTTATAGAAGTTGACAGGTAATTAAGTAAGCTAAACGATAAGCGTATGAAATACAGGATGTTCCATTTAAAATAAGCCAAATATTTCAGTATGAATGTTCTACTAATTTAACTGAAACAAATGAAGTTAATGGAGTTAATTTTATTAGGAGATATTTAATTTTTCCTAAAACCCCACATTTTTAGAGAAATTGGTATAACTTGAAACACTCTGTATGTACGTATAGGGAGCCCTTATGAAAGTGCTACTTACTTTTTATGTAAAATTCGAAAATGCAATAATATACGTGGTGTATCATTTAAAAAAACATAACGTTGATATGCCACTTTTTTGGAGCACCCTCTACATTTAAAAATATTTTTAAAATGTTGCTCATATTGACTTAACATAGTATCACTGTATTAGAAATTAAGGAAATATGTGCCGCTTTATAAATTGACCTCTGTAACCCGAAGTAAAGAATTCTGCAAAACAGTTTCCTTTTCTTTCTTTTTTCTGTCCATTCACTAAAATTCTGACGAAACTCTATAAGTCGATTTTTTTCCGCACCTTATCACTCGAAAACGTATTAACTCGATGCCCTTGATAACTCGAATTATTCTCTATTCCCTTGGAATTGAGGTTCGACAGTATATATATATATATATATATATATATATATATATATATATATATATATATATATACGTATATATGATCTGAATCCATTTCTTATGGAAAATCTGGTATTACAGAATTTAAATATTTTGTCATTTGCCAAAGCATAGAAAGAGAAGCCTCTAATTTGACAAGAAGACTAAACATTTGAAATATGCTACCGAATCGACGATGTGAATTACTTGATTTACAAATCGTTGTTAAACGTTGTCAAAGATTACGAAATTGCTGAATAATTGCTTTAATCACTAGAAAATTGCTGAATAACCACCGCAAATGTTAGAAAATTGTTCGAATCGCCAAAAATGCGCATAGTTACTGAACAGCAAAATTGATTAATGAAATACTTGAATATATATTTCTCATAACGCAGCAAGTTTTTTGTATACTTTTGTGTAGTTTCAAATGATATTCTTGTCATCTATAATTTTACTGGCTGTGCTCCTATTTGTTTTCGTGGGATAAGATATTCAATCTCAAATTATGGATTTGGGGTATTCTAAGTCGTTATTTGAGCCATCAGTTCAGTCTTTTATGGCTTTTTTGGCATACGCCTACGCACGCACGCGCACACGCGCCTTGCTTAAACCTCGTCCATTTTAAGGTAAAGGAAACAACAAAAAATATAATACATCTTTGAAAAAATTCCTTAATTTTCAGGAAGCATGTAATATAAATTACCTACAGGCTCAATAAGTTACTCGTTTTTGCTTTTGTGACGGACTTACCGTTTTTGAATACGCTATTTACAATTAGAAATGGTAATAGTCTTATCAAATTATTTTTTTAATTTTATAGGCCTTTGCTGATATTGCTGGGTTTTATGCGACCCTGTCACGTAGTTTTAATCTGCCGTGTTTTTCCCGTAATGCAAATTCTTTCCTTTTATTTTCTTTTCAGTCATTCTAACACCATTATTATTGAGCTTTCTGCATCTATTCACAATTTTACGTACTTTTCGGTTATTATATTATTCCTTACGTCATAATACCTTGATTTGAGGCACAGTGGCATAAATTACGTTTTTCACACATTCTGCGCATAATATCAGTGCAATTGTACTCTCGTACTATTAATAGTTACGCCCTATTAGAAATTAACTTATAATTAAAAATATAATTATGAATTATTTTTGTTATAAAATTGAAAATTTTATACACATAAAAGGATTACACCGAATGGGATTCGAACCCGTGTCCTCTCATTGTGCAACTTTACTGATATGCGGGCCACATGACAAAAGTACACATAGTAACTGTTACTATGCAAGTTAATATAATATCCTGTTGTTAACAAATTATATGCATATTAGGTTTCTATCGAATGGAACTCATGGCCCCTGTAGCTCAATTGGTAAAGCACTCGTTAGTCAATGAGAGGACATGGGTTTGAATACAAGTCGGGGGAATCTTTTTATGTATACAAACTTTTTAATTTTATTTTTATAAAAATCATGAATGCTCATTTAGTAAATTGTCCAAGGATTATTATTATTGTTATTGACAAACAAAATACTCCCATGTACCACAAAATTATTAACACTGAAGGCGTTTCAATAGCGATACTAACATCATAAACAACCAACTAGATACCATTGATAAAACGCGTTATTTCGGCTAGTATCAAAGGCTCGTGGTAAGGAAAAATGCACAAAATTAAACAAATTTCATTTTTGTATTAGGTCAGATTGGGCCCTATCTTTACAATATCTAAACCTTTTATTACATTATTTCTGATACCATTAAAATCAATCAATGTCGTTTTCACGGCACATTCTAGTATCCTCATATTATGTTCGGATTATAAGATATCTTGACTTTGTTGCTTTGGTTTTTAGTTGGGCACTTTTTTTGGTTGGGCTCCATGTTACCTAGAAATTTGGTAATTCTCTAAACTGTAGCGCGTATTATATGTAACGTAACTGCGCTTTGCATTAGTTTTTAAAAAAAATTTTGTCAAAGGTTCACACCAGTTTTTTTTAACTAGAAACATTTTTGTATCATTTAAAATAAATTGAATCCTAGAAAAATAAAAAAAATTTTCGCCGCAATATTGTATTACCGTACTAGTAATATGCATTTATGCACATTGGCCATTTGTTAAATTCCTCTACTGTTATATTTTACAGAAGGTGACATTATTTATCCTACCATAACGAATCTTCTTTTGTTAGCCAATGCCAAGTATAACCGTATTTTCCATATTTTTCCACGAACTTGGCTCTCACCCAGTTATCTGTTTTTCTACACTCTGACCTGAAAAACATACATCATTGTAGATTGTTAGTACCAAACCATTTCCACCAGATCCTAAATTTTTTTGTGGCATAACAGACTTGATTTTCTATTCATCACTTTCAGGAATTGAAACTCTACTTGAACAAGATTAGATTTCACCTTTCTGTGATTTTGTGTATTTGCTCTTCTATCTTCTTTAAATATTCCATAAATTCCTTTCTTGTTATTGTGTTCCAGAGCACAACTGCTTGCGCCGAACTGAAGCAGTTGGTAGTTGGCAGTTGGGATTTCCTACGTTGCAGTCAATTTGTAATAGGTTGGTTATCGGTCCTACTCTAGTCTTCTGAATATTAGCGATTGACGTACTATGTTGGCTGGCAACTGATTGTGTCATGTGATGGAGAGGATGAGTAACCCTAGATTCATTCTATTTTTCCGTCATTATATTGTGTAACGCTTGAGATCGTTTATATTAAAGATAGTTTCATCAACCGCACTTGGATTCACGGGGTTACTTCCAGTTAATGATTGTTCTCATCATAGACGTCCCATTTTTTAAATTCGTTCACAACGTTCAACACAGATAATTTCTCTAGTACTATGTTTAACGAATCCACAAACATTTTTTTTTCGAATTCATTTCCGTAGGTTTGTCCGTTTCCACTTCATAAGTTCTTTATCCCAATGTACTTTCAGAATAAAAATAAAAAAAGTTTGTGTACATGTGGTGTCGTGTTGTGCAATCGGAATTTAATTCAAAATTTAATTGTGTATAACCAGTAAATGTAGGACTGACTTAGAACACGCGTGAAACCCACTAATAATAAATATTAGTATTATGTATACATATAATTTAATACAGTGCTACATTAAAACAGAGCACTGACTCACAATTAGTTTTATTAAAATTAAGATTAATGTTTAATCGCTTAGCGAACAATTAGCTATGTACGTATTATAAGAAATGGAACCAATCAAAACGTTCACGCAATGATATTTGTGAACTTGAAAAATGTATTTAAATATAAGCTATTTGGCGATACACAGGATGGATATTGCTTTCGGTTTCTTAATAGAAAGTCTGTGTCTTTTACAAAATAAGATAAAATTTAAGACGAAACACAAGACTAGATTCATTTAACGTTTCGGTTTATTAAACCATTTTCACAAAATGACATGACTGTTAAATCTGATTTTGACAAATTGTACGTTAATAAATTTATGTTAGATGAAAAGGTTGAATATGTTAACCCCAAATGACATCAGTGTTGCTGAAGCAATTGTAAGGTTGCCATATCCATCTGCGTATTTAAAGATGGTTTTAGATGGTAAATATACAAAGCTTCCGTTATATTAATATGATTGGTATTTTCAGCTCTATCCAATATAGTGAAGTCATTGCTGTTGATTACGTGATCTTGCTCAAGACCTGCATAAGAACATTTTTGCAAAAGAAGTTTGTTGGACCTCCAAAACCTGAAGAAGACAAACAAACTATATATATTTTAATATATATAACAAACAAAATACACCCACGTACCACACAAAATTAAAAAACACCGAACTCGTTTCGATAGCTACGTTATCATCATCACGTGATAGGGCGGACTAAAGAAAATTTCTAACATATATACCATCAGCGAGTAACGCTTCGTTGCTAATCTGGTGAAGAAAGTTATGAAAGTTTAATGAGTTGAGTAGCCTAGTCCTTGATCATCATTATTCATTAAATTTGTTGTTTTGAAGATCTAAACTTTCATAACAATCAAGTTCGTGCTTTACTACCTACATATGTTTGATACAAATCATGTAGTAGATGAGGTATCATTAATCAAACATGTTGGTAATAAGCACGAACTTGATTGTTATGAAAGTTTAGAGATCTTCAAAAACAAACAAATTCTAATGAATAATGATGATCGAGGATCTTTAGGCTACTCATAACTCGTTAAACTTTCATAACTTTCACTTTCACTTTCACCAGATTAGCAACGAAGCGTTATACTCTGATGGTATATATGTTAGAAATTTTCTTTAGTCCGCCCTAGTCGACCGCTGATGATGACAACTTTCCTTTACAGGTTTTCATAGTCTTCATGTTTGTCGTGTTACTAGAAGATTTCTTAAAAAATCTTTTCCAACAGTTGAATTACATTTTGGATTTACCAAATTGAGCAGAATTGGTTCTCATTTTCGAGTTATGCATGTATTCTCGGATGATATTTCCTTGAATATCATTTATAAGCCCAAATGCAACGCTATGTACCTCCGGAGAACCGGAATTTTGCTGTCCGACGCTGTGATCATTTGGGTTCAACTCCTCGTCTTAGAAAAAGATCTTTAACCATACCCAATTCAGCAGTGTTTCAACATCGTCTTGAGCAAGATAATGAAATGAATGACTTCACTATATTGGATAGGGCTGAAAATGCCAATGATCTTAGCATAAAGGAAGCTTTGTATATTTACCATCTAAAACCATCTTTAAATGCGCAGATGGATATGGTAACCTTAAAATTGCTTCAGTAACACAGAGGTTAACATATTCAATTTTTTCCTCTAACATAAATTTATTAACGTACAATTTACCAAAATCACATTTAGCTGTCATGTCATCTTGCGTACATTTATTTTGAAAATGGTTTACGAACTGAATAAACCGAAACGTTAAATGAATCGAGTCTTTGGTTTCATCTTAAATGTTATCTTATTAATTCAGTTCAATGGCAAATTGTTATCGTTATATCTTTTATAAAAAGTCAGAAACCATGCTTCACGGTGGTTTCTGTTAATAAATGTATGTACAACTTCCAAAACCCCCTCTATTGTAAAGCCCCGTTTTTCCATTATTTTGCGTTAGTCAGACCTGATGCTCCTGTTCATGAGTTAAATGACGTTTGCCACCACTTTCTCTGTCTTGATATGCAACTCTTCGTCGACCATGTGAGTCATCTACGTAATGTCGTTACGTTGTGTTAGTATTTTGAAGCTCAGGGCCTCTCCGCCGCACCGATTTGATGGCCGTGTGTTCATCGCACAATTCAAAAGTATCGATATCGCATTCTTTCTTATCGCAGTTAAATTTAGAAGCAGATCTTTACATCATTTTAACACATCTTCATCTGAAATATCTTTTAGATTTGAAATGTTGTAAAGAAAATTAAAACTATTGCTGTGCTCTCTAAGCAACTCAAGCCTGTCTACTAAAGAAGTTAGTGCTGTATCTAAAAGAGCAAAATATATATTTACTTCAAACTTTTTTCAGGATCATGTTCATGTATTGGTTCATCTCCATGTTCATAGTTAAATTGTCTCTTTTTCCTCCTAAGTCTCACGGTAGTGACAGTTGGAAATTCCGGTTCTATTTCAATTTTTTCTCAGCAATTTGACTAGCCATACCGATACATTCCAAAATAGCCTCATCTGAACGTTGGTTAGGTACAAATTCTACAAGATCGTTTAAAAGCTCTAAGCAAGAACTGATATTTAAAGTAGGCTTTTGCATAATCGTGCTAACAACATTAACTTTCGATAGAATATCGTACCAAACTATAACGCCACATATAAATTTTAAAGTTTTAATTTTATCTGCTAAACACCTAGCCTGACGTCTGGTATCGATATCTATACTAGTTACATCCTCACTAATATCTACCAAAGAATCATAAATTTGGGGCAGTTCAAATCTAACTGCTCTTACCGCTGAAACTCTACTTTCCCATCTTGTTTGGTAAAATGCCTTCAGCGCTAAATTTTTCATATATTTTTGTAGAACAGCCCAGCGGTTAGTAGATGAAAAAATACAAAAAGTTCTTGAATAATGTTGATCAAATCTACAGTATCTAAATCAACTTTGGCAGCATCATTTACCACTAAATTAAGACTATGAGCTGAACATACAAGAAATGCACGAGGATTTATATCAAAATTTTTTTGCAAACCATTATGTATTCTTCACATGTTGGCTCAGTTGTTATATCCTTGTCTGTGCATATCACAGATATTTAGATGCAATTTTTGCAGTTGTTCTAGAACAAACGTTTAACCTCCTTCTGTTCTGCAACTGTTTTTTTCCTATTTTGGGCACCAGAAGGCTGGTTTCTTTTGGGCATGCCAATTTTCTGATTTTTAAATGGACGAGGAAAAAAATCATATGCCTAATTAATATTCAGAAATGTTATAAAAAAGGCTCAGTAGAAATACTAACTTTGAGTTTAGTGTGTATATCATTTTGATTTGCAAAAAAAAAAGAAAATTAAGATAACTATTAATGAGTTAGTCAATTAATCTTTTACCGTTATTTAAACTAAAAATACTTGCATAACTAAATGTCTTCAAGCAATATTAGCAATAGTAGCTAATCTCCAACTAAACGATAAGTGTACTTGTGTATGTACGTAGGTGCGAAAGGTTTCAGCAGTTTTAAACCAACTCATAAGTCGTAAATGGAACATAAAAATTTTCCTAAATTTGAAAAACAATAAGAGGGGTTAGACCTGAAACTATTGGCTGTAATACAAATATTTTAATTTGAATTTTCAACACAGTTGCAAATAATTGCAGAGAATTAGACTAAATGTAAATTATGTAAACGTGACAATCGTGACATCATAAAACTTTCGATTCTTTTACAGGCAAATTCCGACTGTAAAACTAATATAATAATAAAAATATGGTCATATTTCCAAGAAATTTTATTGAGGTGTCAGATATTGGATAGAAATCAATGCAATCGGGAATTTGTTTCAATTTAAAGTAATCGTTGATCACTACTGTTTTATTTTAATTAAACCGGCACTATTTTGATGCCCCTTGACTATGATGCCCGCGCGCGGTGCACACATTGCATACTGGGGCGGCGCGGCCGTGTTGAAGCTTCTCTCCTTCTGCGTCGACTTTCTTTAACGTCTGCTACAGGTTGTTCTGAGTCATGACGGCTGAAAGCTTATCCAGCTCCTTCAACAAGTTTTACTTACATACGTCGACATACCTAGTAAGCTTCAAAAAAATTTTACAATTTCTGTATAAATTAAAACATACCAATAATGTAAACAAAGACAAATAAATGTTAATCAATGGTATAGCGGAACATTCAAAATTTTGACAATTATATTCTTAAATAAGTGAAAATATTCCACAAATGGGTCCGGGAGGGCCCAGTTATCTTACCATATTGGACACAGTTAGCTAAAATTCCAAAAACTATAGGTAACTGAGTCCCTCACGGCAGTTAACTTATAAATTTTCTTTCAACATGTAAAATATACAAAAATTATACTATGGACCTTAGCATTATTAATAGGATGCTTGAATGAATTTATAACTGTGCTTGCTTTTCTATATGCACTTCGAGAGTTGAAAATGAGGCTTCAAACGGATGACAGTGCATAGTTCTAATAAATACCAAAATAATTAGCTAAATATGCTGAATAAATGTATTCACCTATCTAATCACATTTTAAGAAGGGAAGGACGCAAGTTAAATCTGACGTACCTGTGTACATGTTTTTTGTTCGCATCTATTCTTCAAAATGAAGATTGGGTCTATTTCTTTTATTATCGTTGCCCTCGATCTTGTTCATTTTCTTTCTACTGCTTTGGCATAAAGCATTATTAAAATAATGTATACTATATAACGAAACATTCCAATACAATTATATATTTATTTAGTGAAGTCAAATCATTATTCAAAAAGATACTAATTATTACAGCACTAATTACCGTTTATTGAATAAACTTTCTTTTTATTGTTTAAATTATTACTTTCTTTTATATAATATTTTATGTAATAGTTTTCATTATGATATTGAAAAGCTTAAATGAAAGTAAATATTATAGAACAAAGGAATCACGATGGATGTAATATAGCTAATTAAAATTACATGTACAGTTTCACATTATAAAAGCCAATACATTAATTTGCTATAAAATGCTATTAGTAGGTTGAACATGTTTTTAATTAAGAATTAAGTATTATATATCCCACACAAAATTATGATGCCTAGTGTAACATACACCAATCATTAATTATTTGGGAACCACAAAATAATTGGAATTACAAAATATTTCAACCATATGATGTTGTAAACGAAAATTACGTTTTCAAGCCCTTGTAAAATCAGCATTTCAATAAAGTTTTCCAATGATTTGTTAAATTTGATTAAAATTACAAACCTTGAAGTTATAGTGTGTGTCCGTCTTTAAAATGTGGGTTGAAAATTGTTTTGTTCTTAAAACACGGAAGTGACATAAATGATGAGGAAAGGTAATACTGGAATTAATTAAACTCTTGGAACACGTTATTCTTTTTCTTTCTTTGGTTACGGCTAACAACTAATTCATTAGACGTTCTCCAGCGTTTTTGTAAAAAAAATTAAAAGTTCGCTTGTTACCTTCACCTGTCTTTCTGATATAATCGTGCACGGTAATTACTGCTCTTAATATTCTCCTCTTTTTTTTTTGTAAATACGCCGTTTGAATTAAAATAATAATTTTCATTGCCTCAAAATTACTGGAAATATCCTTAATAGTAGTACCCAGTGCAAAATAGTTTTTCTCAAGTTTTTCTTTTTTTTCAGATTGAGATCAGCTCAAATGGTGCTACTGAAAAGTTCGTTCCTAATGCAGAGTTACCACTTTCTAAGGTGCAAATAACATTAACATAATGAACTGATCATTTAAAAGGTTTGAATTCTTTTCTGGCATAACGATCATACGTTGATCAGACTGTATTGAATACAAAAACAATTTAGAGGATAAGTGAAAAACATTTTTATCAAATAAAATTTCATTATAACTGTCACTTCCCTTTAAAAACGTTAATCATATATTTATAGGTTCTCGGATACCATATAAAATGCGATTGTTCAAAAGGCGATGTTCTGACCCAAACCCTCAATTAGTAAGCTTGCAGCCAATCTCTGATACAATTATCCCAAGCACCACTGGATCCAATACATCATTAAATTCTACTGAAACGACAACAGTGAAACAAAAATTAAATAACGGTAAGGCCTCAACAATTCTTAATGTTTTATTTTAAACATTTATCCTGTATAGGGTTTACAACATGGGGTAAAAAAGTTGGTCAAAAATGGGACCAAATAAAACGTAGTGACTCGTCGGAAATCCTTTCTACGTCAGGAAAACGTCGTCATTGGTCACCTTTACGTTTCCGAAGCGAAAGCACGCAACTTCATGATGGCATTAGTACTAGAAGAATTTCACGAGTTGATTCATTACGAAATATGTTTTCACGTAATGAACGACATTTCGAAATAAACTCAAATTGTTTAAATTCCGAATTATTGCCTATCGACGTTAAAAAAATTTACGAAGTGTACAAAGAAGCGAGTAACAGAAAATGCGAAGACAAAGCAATAAGAAGTAAAAGAAGAACTAAATCAGTTATCAATAACCTTGAATTGAACGAACAGCAATTTTTAGATTACTTACTTTTAATTAAACCGACCTCAAAGGAGGAATTTCAAAAACTTATTAACGACTTATCTGAAGAAGATCAAAAGGTTACTCATAAAATGGAAGTGTTAACAGAAAATAAACCAGTTCACAAACATTCACGAAAGTTTAAAGTAGTTAAAAATATTTTTTCAAAATTTTCATCAAAATCTGACGACGAAGGGGATGGTGTGTGTTCTAAATCTAGCAGAAGTATATCATCTGGTAGTTTAACCAGCTTAAGCGAATTAATACTTACTACTTCAAAAAAGGCTTTTTCCCTGTCTGAAATTACGCAAGTGTTACCACCCAAACCGGCTGTAATTAAATCTGACGAAAGTGGATACGGAAGTGACGGAACCAGGATGGATTCTCCCAGAGGATCCATTAAATCTCAAGTTAGTAATCTATCCGAAGATGTGCCTAGTAGTGAATCTTCTACTGATACGGACACTACAATAACAAACGTATCCATTGATAATGATCGCTTACAATTGCAATCAACAACTGTACAGAACCCCAAAATATTTAATAAACCTAAACCATTCCAGCCGTACGAATCTAGTTTAAGTAGTAATAAGCACTTCAGTGAATTTCGATATTCACATCGATCAAAGTATACAAACCGTAAAAATCGAGCTATAGATACTACAGATCTGAGCGAAAAAAAATATACAGAAGTCAAAGGATCAACTTTTAGACCGCTAGATGAGGACATGTTGTTCAACACTAAATTGGATAATGCGAATTTAGAGTTTAACTCAGTAATGGCATATCCGACAGCTACCCTACAATCGTATTCAAAACCTCTAACTCCCTCTGTTGAGAAAGAATTTAAGTGTGTGCGCCTAAAATTACAAAACAACGAAACAAGTGGGATTACAATTGGAATAAAAAATGATTCTATTCACTCTGGCCTTTATGCAATTACAGATATTTTATACGGATCTATAGCGGATAAGTAAGTACTGTCATTTACAAATTACCGCATAACGTTTTAATTTCAGAAACGGTAATTTACGAATTGGTGATGAAGTTGTTAAAGTAAATGGTACCAGAGTGAGAGGGATGCCTTTTACTTTTGCCACTAGTCTACTATCTCCGTTGAATGGAGAACTTGAAATGGTGATTTCAAGATATAGCGCTATTAAGACTGACGAAAAATCTTTATCCAATGATAACCAAACACGTTTTGTCACTCCTTTCCGATCAACCTTAAATTCTAAATACAACTCTGAATATATGTCAACAGAGCCTTGTCAAATATCTTTATCATCATTAAATCCTGAAACCAGAGTAACTTTTTCTGATTTACCTTTGATAAAAACTTCATCATTGGCCAATCATTCAAATACGGAAGAAATAGAAAAAGATCACAATAAGGATGAGCACAGAGTATTGACAGGTATGAGAAAATTTTCATATTGCTCTGACTCTTCAACAAAATGGAATAATATAAATAGCGCAAATAATGTGAATTACAATGCTCGCCATTTGATTGCCAATTTTCGTAAAGGTCCTGGTATGAAATCACTAGGATTTTCTGTGGTTGGAGGTAAAGATTCCCCGCGAGGTCCAATGGGTCTATATGTGAAAACAATATTTAAATTGGGCCAAGCTGCTGAAAGTGGATGTCTCGTTGAAGGTATGTTCATAATTCATAAAATTTAAGCTTAATAATAACACATTGTTTAAAGGCGATAAAATATTGTCCATTAATGGAATGTCATTTGAAGGCCTAACTCACAATGAAGCAATAGCTCTGTTTAAAAGCATTAAATGCGGTAATATACAATTAGAATTGGAGAGGCGTGAAAGTAACGTTTTGGAAAAATGATTGACTTAACCATGAAATATGGTGTGGACAAAACGATAAATTGTACTTACTTATTAATTTAGGGTTAAAAGACTTAATATTTATTGTAACTATACCAAAAACTTATTAATGTTAAAATATTAATGTACTGACAGTTTGTGCAATATTTATACTGTTGTTATAATAAGGTATCGTCAATGAAATTACATATATTTTTATTGTTACATAGGTTCGTATTTGTTAGTCAATAGTTTGCATTTTGTTGTTCCTTCAAACATGTAATAATTCCTTTTGCTCTTTTTACATACTCCTATTTATCATTTTCCCTCCAGTGAGCAAATCTTAAACTGGGTGAATTTATGTTTGGACTGTTTTCTCATATATAGAATACGGAATAGTTTCCAACTCGACAATCCTTTAATTAGTGCTTATTATACCTCTTCTGTACCTCATCGATTACCAATTTGCATATCCAGTGGATAGTTCAAATAATTTATTTATTTTTGTACAAAGGTTAGTCACCTGCTTTTCAGGTGTAGGTAACACTGATAGTACAAAGAACAAATTGAAACTATTTTTTATGCTCAACAGATTCTTGGGTCAGAAGTTAAAGGACGAGTTATTTATAAGCCTAATCGCTCTTCGTTCGGTCAATGATATTGAAAGTGTATTTGGTAGCACCAACCTAGAGGTGAGAAATATCGAATTTGGCTGTTGTTTAACGAAAAGTTTTCGGGGCGTAAACTACTGCTTAGAGCCTATTTTACGAGAATTACCTCATGATAGCGTTAAAGATGCAGTCATTCCCAAGATAGTAATAAAGTTTGAAAACTTAGGATTCTGAGAAATTCATACTTACGACAGGAAATGATAGATCTCTTTAGCGGACACACTACAACAATGACTTTAATTAACAATAAATTTAACTTCCCATTGAAGGATGAGTTGAATGTCTGTTGATTGAAATGGCTCTTTCAAATATATTTCCTTAATTTGAGATAGAAGGTGCATACGTATTACGAGTAGACTGAGATAAACAGCAATAAAGAGTGGTGTCGTCTGCAAAGCAATGGATCGGGTTAATTGTTAACTTGGTAAACAAGGTGTTAATTTCCTTTAGGGGCGTAACTGTAACATATTTCCAAAAAGTGGGATACGGAAGACATATCAGTCACTGTTATTGCTGCCACATAAAAATGGGTTTGTTAAACATTTCGTTACCTTAATATACTTACAAAGATTTTTCAATTTAGCATTCAAAAAGGTTTTGTGTTATAACTAGAGTAATGTGATTTTTTATTTTTACAAAATTTTAACTCTTCGTAACAACCGCTGAATTGATTCAGTACTTTCCTGACACCTACATTAGCGCTCCACGCATCTGTACCTATGTACCTACAAGGTGTTCATTTCAAAACTTCCTACCTCGGATTTCTCGAAATGTGAAGATGTTTTAAAAAACCGCTGAAATACACAACAAAGATTAAAGAGGGGGGGGGGGCTGTTTAACTAAAAATTTCTTCGCCGCCTTTTATCCCCCGCCCCCAGGAGTTACCCCCATCAAACTCGTAAGTAATAATAATATGCCTTACTACTTTATGAACTTCATAAGCATATAAATGATTTGCATTGCCCAATAGGCGGAGTTCAGGTAGTAATAAAGATAAATCATCACTTTCTGCTCTTCCACTCAACCTATAATTTGAAAGCTTAAATGAGATACCTACACACATATACTAAATTACATACTAAAGAATTAAACATTTTGTTTGTGCATTTCTAGCTTAAGTGGTCATCGTATAGTGATTGCTCAGAATGTTAGCGTTGCAATAACATTTTATACTTACGTTTGAATTGCATCAAGCTAACGGATTTAAGATAATGGGGGAGAGAATTGTAATAACTGTAAATATTACAGCCTCTGGTAGGAGGTATCGAGTGGAAGCTCATTTGAAAGGCCCTTTTGATTCCTTTATTTTGTCATTTTCTTTAAATCGGATCATTTGTTTGCGAGAAAAGTAAGGAAAACATTTTTGCTCTTAAGCAACAAATTCCTAATGTATTATGATTTTTATTAAGAAGAAAACTGTCATTAATAATTGCTCCAACAATGGATTCCATAGGAATTATTTCCTTGACGTACGTACCAAGACATTAATTTAGACCTAAAAGACCAAATAACGACTCAAATTTATTTTACTGTTGGTTAATGGCTATTAATACACCGTAACTGATTAATCAAAAATGCTTTTTGCCTTACTTGAAGTGGTATTGCTTACTGAACAAATATGTCTGCTGTAGAATTTATTTTCATAAAGTATGATTCGAACTGTACGTAGGAAGGTTTTATTGTTAATAAGAAAATGAAGGGACCCAATTTGCTTTGAGTCGCTATAGTGATAATGAAGCGAAGAAAGTATTGTGACAGTGACAAATTATTTAACTAGATTAATGAAAATAGTTTACATTCTAGGCGAAAGGGTTGAAATTGTTTTAATTTAATAAAGATAGTAATACATTCAGAATTTTGGGACTCAATTTCCATAAGCCAAAAAAGTTTTTCTTACTTTTCTCGCAGAATGGATTAAAAAAACTAAACGCCAAAATAAAGGCATCAAAGGGACCTTTCAGATCTGTTATCACTCGATACCTCTTACCGTATAAGATTTGGAGGCGCGGGGGGTAAAATGGAGCGAAGACATTTTTGGTTAAAAAGTTGCCCCCCCCTCAATAATCCTTTTTACGTATTTCAACGGTGGGAAATTTTGAAATAAACGCCCTATATACATATACACACACACGCACGCGCGCACGCGCACGCGCAAGCGCAAGCTCGCGCCCGCGCACACACGCACGCACGCACGCACGCACGCACGCCACCCACCCACCCACCCACCCACCCACCCACCCACCCACCCACCCACCCACCCGCCTCTTCGAAGCGCTCCATAGAATGCCTTGTAATGTGGGGACGGGCATTACCCTGTTGGAAAGTCGGGTCATCCATCTCCTGGAGGAATGGAAGGATATGGGGTTATACCGCTTCATCAACATAACGATGTGCATTCATATTACCTCGGATGAATACCAACTGAGGCCCGCTTCCATAAACAATAGCACCCCACACCATAACCCCCACAGTGTGGTGTACATGCCACTCAACTGAAAACTGCACATCGCGCCGTTCTCCACGTCTACGTCTGACCCTCATGCGACCATTCCCAACCAGAATCGGGGTTTGTCACTGAAGACCACCCTATGCCATTCCACGTCCCAATCCAGTCGCAAGGTACAGTACTCCAAACGTTACTGTCGATGACGAGCCGTCAACGGAAGCACAAGATGTGATCGATAGGACTACAAGCCAAAAGCTCTAATTTACAGGACGTCCTTCGTTTCCAAAATATTGATTGGCTATTAATCTTGTACTCGAGAATCGGTCTCTTAATGCCATTAATCGGGGATGGGGGTCCTGGACCACATTTGTTTGTCTTAGCCGTCCACTTCCTCTTCTACGACGTTCTTGACCTTCTCTAGACTATGTTTGATAACACCGTACTACAGAGAATTGCCCACAATTAGCAATTTCTTTGAATGAAAAACCACCGAAATTAACTTAATCTCTCAAGAAATACACCCGATAATTTCGATTGTTACAAGTAAAACGTCAAATTTTCCAAGGCTACGGGATAATTTGGAATGAAATTTTAATCAATTACTACATTTGACTAGTTTTGCCAAGTTTGGTCCAAAAATTCCAACGTGCATTTTGAATTTTTATGTCACAGTATATATATATATATATATATATATATATATATATATATATATATATATATATATATATATATATATATATATATATATATATACCAGGTGTCCGCGCGAAACTTTAAATGGAATTATATCTGGTGTTTTAAAAGATAGCGATGTCATTAAGGAAGTAGGGGGAAAATTAATAGTATATGACATACCACCACAACGTAATATTCGCCGCCCCCAGCCACCCTCGGTCCAAAAATTTAATTGACACCCTGTATTTTTTTGACATACTCTGAAAGAGCATAGTTTTTCTATGTGAAAAAACGACTTAATTATATAACGAAATGTGTAAGATATTTACAGTTAAACGTTCAGACACCAGATATTCAATATCCAAAGCAAAAAATAATAGCAAGCCATGAAAGCAGCGTCGGTGTTTGAACTGTCAAATAATATTGCTTGTGTCACTTCTGTTTACTCGCTAGTACAAAAGTTTTCCAAAAATTTTGACTTAGTGTAAATTAAATAGCTAATAGACTTTGAAGTTTGTTGACAGGGCACCACCAGAATCACTTGATGATTTGCGTAATAGAATCATAGCGAAATGTAGAAATTTAACACCACAAGTCTTTGAAAATGTTCGGAACGCTTTCGAGAATAGACTGTGTTATTGTTTAAATGTAAACGGTGAACGTTTTGAACATTTTATTTAATTAAGATAATGTCAAGAATCTTTGTTTTAATGTAAAGAAGCGAGATTTTGTTGGTTTATAAGTTGTATTTGTTTGGATAATTAGATTTTTTGTTACTATCTGCTTTAATTATTTTGATATTTGTATATTGTCCAAGTATACCAGTTCTTTACCTTATACTATTCATTTTCCCCCTACTTCCTTAATGACATACCAAAATTTCAAGTCGATATCTTTTAAAACACCAGATATAATTCAATTTAAAGTTTTCGCGCGGACACCTGGTACTATATATTCTATTGAAGAAATGTACGTCTAACTACTTACTCAAATAACCATACTTAGGTCCTTAGGTGTGTTGGTTAAATTTCAGCTAATTATAGTAGTTTAACTTGCAAAAAATACGAAAATACAGTATCAAAATATTTAGAATGTGATGTTTCACCTTATAGTTATATCTAGAACATTTAAAGTTTGGGTTAATAATGTACTTAACTGTGGATTTTACTAGCTTCATACGCTTCGACACCAATTACAAATATCGTCATCAGTAAATAGGTGAAACGTTTTCTTAATTATTTCATCTTTAGTAACAATTACGAACTAGATTTTAATTCTTAATCGTTAGTAAAGCCAAATTAGATTCACTAGTAGAAATTAAATGCGTTTTGTTGACATAGACATTTATCAACATTTGTCGTTTTGATTGACGACGGTACCTGCAACTGCTGTCGAAACGTATACGATCTATATTTAAATAGACGATTATAACCTAAATGTAAGTATTAAAAAAAAAGATGAATACGAAAAAGTATATAACAACATTCTTGGAAAAAGTAACAGACGGGTTACGATTGTGGCCGAGTAACTTTGATGGTGCACCGTATTATTCTATAATATCGATCTAAATCAAGTGTAAGTGATGTTTTAGTAGTAAAACTATAAGAAAGGCATGATAACTGTAAAAGAAAAAGTGAATTGAAATAGAATATCGATCCAAAGGAACTGGAAAATATTAAACAAGTTATGGGAGGAGTGGTTATTGCCAGATGCAGTACAGAGAGATAATAAGTAACATAAAACAAAAAATTCAAAAGGATGAAGATTATAATGTTGAAGATCCTGTTTTAATCACGTTAAAATAATAATAGGAAGAGTAAAAAAGGAATTCAAGTGCGCATACAGTTTGGAAAAAATCATAAAGGAAGCGTAATACCTTCTGTGAAATACATAACTAAAAACACAAAGTTTGTAACGAAAATGGATAAAGTATTGGATGGTAAATGTGTAGCATACAAAAATTTTATTCCATTATCCATATGAATATGTTGGATATGAGCAGCAAAATATAAACCAATGAAACTTTTTTAAATGTACAACTTTCATAATTCACAAACGCTTTCAAAGTACATGTAAAAATAGAAAACCTTTCTAGTCTTGCTATTTTTAATTTAATTTAATGCTAAAAAACAGTTAAACCAATTAAAACTAAAATTGTTGCCTAAAGATAAACAATGTTATTTATAAATGAAGATTATTGATATAACTGATCTCAATGATGACGAGCACCGTGAAACAATAAAATTTAGTTCTTGTCGACCTATGCAGTGTGTTCAACGAAATTGATGAATAAAGAACCGAAATGATTATCCATGCCCTAAAACCATACAATTTCGTTCTCGCCCATCCAGACAACGCTTTAGATCGTTTTCCAACGAAAGTGGTGATTGAATATAGTTTTTGTACATCCAAGGGTCATAAGCGATGACCAACACATGAAATCCATAAAAAATCGTTCTTTCCTATTGACTAAACGCTGTTTCCCCACAAAATTTGTTGTATAAATAAAGTGTTTGGACATATTTGTCACCAAATGAACAACGCCCTAAAACCATAAAATTTCGCACGTGTCCATTGAAGTAATGCGTCTAGGCGTTTCCCAGTACTAATATAAGAAAAATGCATACAAATTAAGTTTAAATCGAGTGAGATTCGCTACCTCGCTAGCGTAGTTGGTAACGCAGTTCTCTAGCAAAGAACAGATCGTGAGTTCGAATCCCACTCGAGGAATTCTTTTTCTGTATGTATTTTTAAATTTTAATTTACATACAATTTGTGTATTCAATGAACGTTGTTCAAAAAATAATTCCATCTATAGTTTTCTATGCATTTTGCTTTCGCAAATAAATTTAAAATCAGTCATGCACATGTCATGTGCGAAACATAGCGAATTGCGGGCTCTCGTGACATAAGTACAAAAAGTTGACTGTAATCATTAATAAATAAAGTTGGTGTACATCAGTACTAATATTAAAAAATGCACACAAATTAAGTTTAAATCGAGCGAGATTCTCTCCCTCGGTAGCGTAGTTGGTAACGCAGTTCTCTAGCAAAGAAGAGATCGTGGGTTCGAATCTCACTCGAGGAATTCTTTTTCTGTATGTATTTTTAAATTTTAATTTACATACAATTTGTATATTCAATGAACTTTGTTCAAAAAATAATTCCTTCAATAATAATAATAATAACAATAATAATAAAATAAAATGTGCGAAAATTAATATTATTAGAGGAAATTGTAAATAAAATTCCTCAGTTATTACCGAATGAAAACTATAAATATTTAGGCATTAAACAAAATTTTGTTTAGACAAAGTTCCATCAATCGACTCAAAATTATTTTAAAATCAAAATTAAATTCTAGGAATATGACCAATGCAATAAACATTTGGGCTGTTCCTGTCTTATCGTATTCTTTTGGAATTCTAAAATGGTCGGACACAGATTTAAATGCCATGGATATCTTGACTAAAAAAATGTTAAATAGATACAGATATTTACATCCAAAATCTGCAGTAGAAAGATTATACATCAAAAGAAAATTCGGGGGTCCAAGCTTATTAAATTTATTTAATTTATGTAAATCTCAAACTCTATTAAGAGACTATTTTCACTCGTTCGATAATTCGTTTAGTAAAACTCTTATTAATTTGGATAAAAATTTTTCGGGACTTAACTTAAACAAAAGAGATTTAGACTGTGAACCAAAATTAAACTTTGAAATTAATTGGAAAAATAAGGTATTACATGGCAAGCATCCGACACTTTTGGATTCCGCGGGAATTGATAAGGAGATGTCAGTAGATTGGTTGAAAAGGGGTACATTGTATTTTGAAACAGAGGGATTCATATGTGCTATTCAAGATGGGGTAATAAATACGAATAATTACAAAAAGCACATTATGAACCTTAATGTTTCAGATTCTTGTGGAAAATGCAATGTACCTTTTGAAACCATTGAAAATGTAATAGCTGGATGTTCCTTCTTGGCTCCTACTGATTATCTCCACACACCAAATTTGTAAGATATTACACCAACAACTGGCAGTTAAGTACAATTTACTTGATAATGTTAGGCCTTACTATGTATACACTCCCGAATCAGTATTAGAAAACAAAAATTACATATTATATTGGGACAGAATCGTACTTATTAATCGAGAGGTTAGACATAATTGACCTGACCTTATTCTTATAAATAAACCAAATCAACATGCATTCATCATCGATGTCGTCGTACCACTAAGCAAAAATGTTATTTCCACTGAAGCAGAAAAACTTCACAAGTATTAAACACTGAAGATAGAGATGATGAGTGTATGGAATATTACAAAAATTTGTTTGATTCCAATTGTACTATCTGCCACAGGTGTAGTATCTGAGAAATTCAAAACCCACTTGTCTAAATTAGCACTAAATTCTAGTTTATTTCACATACTACAACGTACTGTAATTTTAGAAACAGACACATTGTAAGAAAATGTTTAACTAATATAAATTTTTAATATTAATGTTAATGTATATTTAATTAAAAATTATTATTAATTTTATTAAATACATAAAAAAAAAGTTTACCTCGAGTAGGATTTGAACCTACGACCTGTACTTTGCTAGAGTACCGCGCTAACCAACTGCGCCATCAAGGTTCAAGTCCCAATCGATGTAAATTAAATTATAATAATTTAATGTATATTTGTTAGTATTAGAAGTATTAACTTTACCTTTTGTAAAATATAATGGTTGGATGTATACCCCCGTTATATTCTCATACCACTGTATGTATGATAACAATAAATAATAATAATAATAAATTGTCTTTATTTATAATATACACAAAACATAAGAATGATACAAGTTTTATAAATATGAGGCGAGGTTCAGTTGGTACCATATGTACCTACTGCTCTTCCACCTAACCTCAAATACATATAAGATTCGTTGTGCTTATGCAGAGTGAAAATTCGATAGTCTTCGGTCTAGTTTAATAAAAATACGAGTTAATGTGGATTTATTTCAAACATCAAGGACTGCTTTAGAACTCTAATATAAGTTAAAATGTTGCTGTTTTACCTTTTTTTTTAAATTGAATAAAGTTAAATCTTTAAGTTCATTGTCATTGGCGGTATACCTATGTAATCTGTTTGTATTTTAACTAATTATTGCACTTTACACTTACTTTTATTTTATATGTAACACTAATCTGTAAAAATGATATTATCCTCGAGCTTTGCTTTTCAATACTCTATTTATTATTCGTCTATACAATTGTAATTTTAAATAGTACATTCTGGTTTAAATACAAAAGTAGGTAAGAAATATTATTAGTCTACCACAAACCTCACTACAAGAATGAAGAAAATCAGTTATATTTTTTAAATTTTTATATTACAAAGATATACGAAATTTAAAAGGCGACGTTCAGGTGCTACTGAACGTTACCGCTCCCGCTTTCTACACAGTTACAAGAAAATTAAATATTCTATTATTATGAGTGCCTTAATTGCAAGAGCGTTCCTATGGATTCTCATGTAACCAAACAAAATTTAGGATTTTCATGTACCTAGTTATGAGAAATGATTATGATTTAGTTTATGCCTTTGGATATTATATGAAAATGATCTTTGAAATAGAAACTTATGATAGGGAAGTGTAATTAGAATTTGATACCTGACATTAGAACTAAATTGAACCTTATTATACAAATAACTAGGTATTCCATTATAAATAATTTTATGGAATACCACAAGCGAGTGATATTTTCTTCTATTGCTCACATCCAACCAATTCAAATTTTTTAATGTGTGTGACATTTGATCGTACTTTCTTATACCAAATATTAAACGTAAATAGTAATTCTACATTCTTTGTATCCGTCTTACACCAACACTGTCAAGACACGTACCATATCACAATAATTGCGAAAGGATTCATGCTTCGCATAATAAGTTTATTTGCTTTTCAGTACAAAGAAAGGAACCAAATATAATTTAACAACAAAACAAGAACTGATTTCTACTATCTGATACGAATTTAGCCCTCATTACCGTATATTTATTCCATAATTATGCACAAGATTTACATTTATTTTATCTGATATAATACGTTTACGTCGCGGTGTTCATATCTATGTTGAACAGTGGCGGCTCGTGACTTATGAAAGAGGGTGGGTACTATAAAAAAATTACCTATTTTTTGTACATAAAATGCATTCTCCTATTTTTCATGCTGGAAAAGACGTCTATGACTTTGTTGTCAAAATCCGGGATAGACTGGACAACTTCTTTTCTATTCATAGGACCGCCAATTCGTTCAGTCGATCTTCTGACATTGTGCTTCTCAGAAAAGTTTTAAAGCTTTTGAGGGTGGAAAAACATCGTTCACATTCTGATGTCGACATGGGCGTTGTACAAATAAGATCCAACAGTTTGTATGTTTCCGTCAAAACCTTTTTTAGGTCGTTGTCTGTTATGAACACTAAAAGTGGCAAAATACCACCTACGTCACACATGTAATCGCACTCATAAATTGCTGAAAGTTCACTTTTCAATTTTACACTGTCCAACATAGGATAAGATGTCACATTTTTTATGGAAATGCATTTCCATAAGTTTTAAAATTTTGAGTATCAAATAATTTTTCTGCACTTAACGGATCCCTAAAATCAAATCGGTCGCTAATTTAGCTTAAAATACTGTCACATACTTCCTTTGCAATAACAGCTCTGTTACCTCCAGCTGTCGTTTTTTGTCTGTTCCATGCAAGTTCTTCATGATTGCGTTTGATTGTCATTGTCAGTAGAATTTCTAATTCGAATAATTTGCTTTTGGAATTGTTCAATTGCCGTTCGCAGCTGAGTACTGCCAATCCCGCGCATTTGAGACGGATTAAATAATATTTCAAAATGTGGCATGATGAAATGAAATATTTTCAACCAGTAGAGACATTCCGGGTAATTCAAATGACTCAATAAACTACTTGCTTCACTAATAGTAACTGAATCCATCCCATCATCGTCAATAATTTTGTCTAAACATTCTTTGAAAGAATCCTGGTGTTCAAATAATGTGTTCACAGTTCGACTTTTAAAAATTCAGCCTGTAGGAGCAGCGCGTGGTAATCTACGTTTGACTATATCATGAAGAATTACTGTTCCTTTTGGCGATCGAGAAAAAAAGCTTCAAAATGACTAAATTTTCAAAGAAAATTTTTACATTTTTATTGCACAGTGCCGCGTAACAGTGAATATAATGTGCATGTGGAAATGTTCTTTTGATAATAACTGGGACACCATTTGCCTTACCACTCATCACGGGCGCCCCATCGTAACTTTGAAATATTTGTTTATTGTTATCAGACCCACAAGGAGAATTTAAAATAGTTTGTAATTCATTCAGCAATGTTTTGCTAATACATCAGCATTATGTCCACCCGGCTTAAAAAAGACCAAAAGCGTTCAAAAATTTGTCCATTAAATACGTATTGAGTAATAACAACCATTTGCTGATGATTAAAGGTGTTTGTAGTTTTATCGGCCTCTAAAGCAATGAAATTTGCAGATTTAATTTCTTTTAATATTTCCGACTTGTCAATTTGCATCTAGCAATTTGTTCTGAATAGCTTTTGAGACGCCTTTAAAGACTTGTGAACCTTTCATGTGTATTGCAAGCATAGCGTCTAATTCAGCTGCAAAGTTTATTAAGCCTACATAAATACCTGGATTTTCCGACGCCAATGTGTCATCGTGGCCTCGTAAGGCCAATTCAAAGGCTCCGCAAAATTATATACACATAATTAAGCGGCCCAAAATATGACAATTTTTTCTACATCTTCGTTGTATTTAATTTTATGTCGCAAATAAGCACTGTCTAACTGTTCACGTATGTCCACTTTTCCTAGAACACAAAAATCCATGCATGCATGCATGTGAGAAACGGAATTTTCGTATTTCTTTGCCCTCTCGGCGATGTTTTTTAAATCATTCAACCCTTGTTTATTCCACGCACTAACATCTTCCTTAAAAATGAAGCACATAAAATGAAATAGTTTATTTATTACTCAACATCCGCACGTCCACTCGTATTTTTCATAGATATTCTTGTTGAGTACTCTATTGTAGGTTCGGGTTTTACTTGTGGATATGTGGTTTATTTGAAGATCAGATCCTTTATTCTTAATTAAAAGTTTTTCTTCAAATGATAGCGAGTTTTTTAAAAGACTTGCACCCAATTAACTTCCATCATTGATAATGAACGTCACTTTACGTCTTTGTATTCACACATACGTGGTACGCGCCGAAATCAATGTGCAGTATACTCTATAAAAACATGTCGTTTACTGGCCGCTTGGTGCCCCAAATCGCCCGTATGTCTAAGATAACCGTAGTCAGCCGAATCATACTCCAAATAGGTACACTTCAGATCGTTCCCCGGAACATAGTTTTGAGTGTTAGCATTGCATGCGTCTGATGTGCGGAAGGAAACTAAACCTTGATACCATCGTTATAAAAAAACGTAAAAATAATACAATAAAATAATGCATTGAATTACATGAGAAATTTCTTTCTGTTTATCTTGGGTGGGCACGTGCCCTTTAGTACCATCCGCCAATCATGTTGAAAAGAATTTTTCTATAGGCAGGTCTAAACTTTTTTAGTGATAAACGTTTTAAGTTTTCAGAAACATGATTATAGATTTAGCAGATGTCGTGTGAAAAGGACCTCCGAATGATATCTGTGCGAAAATAGGGTGGTGAAAGTAAACCTCTTGATCTAACGTTGATTGAATGTACATCAGAACGGTATCTAATTTTTCGAATTAAATATGGCGGTTTGTTTGTACAGATGATGTTATGATACAATGAAGCAGCGTGTAGATACGTTCTTTGTTCCATATTTTATCAATTTGAGTTCTGTAATTTATGAGATATTGGCAAAAACCTGCTAATCCCGTAAATAAATCTTAAACAGCATTTTTTCACACTCTGAAGTCGGCTAAAATCAGCTTTGGTTAAAAGCAAGGACCATAAAGCACGTCTGCATAATTAAAATACGAGCGCATCGCAAAGCTTAATTTTTAAGTTAATTGACAGAATATAACGGTGCGGAAATATTTTTTTAAACTGATATGCCTTTCCAATGCATTTTGAAATATAAGAGGAAATTCGCGCACTTGTCTCTAGTTCTATTCCAAGATTTCTTTCTACATTACTACAACGTACTTGAATATGAAGATTTTTACGTAGTCTTTGTCCTTAAACTAAAACTTTGGGTTAATGGAGAGCTGATGTTTTGATGAATAATGAGACAGAGAATTTAAATAACTATTTATCGTCGTTGGCAACATGAAGGGCGAACGGAGTAAGTCAATTGCGTGTCATCTGCATAGATATATGGAGTACAAGGGTTTAAATGCGTTACTAAATTGCAAAAAGAATAGGCGCAAGAACTGATCCTTGTGGAACTCCACAGTTAATAATACCTAGTCCGGAAGAACCTTTATCAGCCTGAACAAATTGCTTCCTATTAATAAGATATTTTTTTATAAAACGTTGAACAGATTGTGAAAAACCAACAAAATACGAAAAAGTACACAATGTGTCATGATTTACGGAGTCGAAAGCCTTAGAGTAATCTAGCATAATTAGTATTGTGGCGTGGCCAAGGTCATTGTTTTTATGGATATCAAGTAAATCTATTAATGCTGTAGTGCAACTGTAATTTTGGCGAAATCCTGACTGCTAGGTAGAATCTTATATGTTTCAACCTGATGTTTAATCTGCTAAACCATACATTTCTCTAAGATTTTCGACCTGCATAACAAAATAGAAAAAGATCGCAGATCGTTAAAACTTGAAATATTGTTTTTCTTTGGAAGAGACTGGACTTTTGCAATCTTCCAGAAAAAACTTCATCAACGATACACGAGTTTATAACGTACACCAAATAACGAAGCACATAAGGACAACACATTTGAACATTAATATTATCTACAGCCTTGTTTACATACATTCAAGGTCTACACCTAACGCCTTTGTGTTGATTTCCAGTAAAAGCTTAATCATCGATTAATTTAATGTGAAAAAGTGAATCATAATATTGGATAATTTGGTCATTGAAGGTGCACGAAGCATTATAGAAATTTAAAAAATGGTTATTGATATTATCCAGTTTGTTTAAGCTTTCTGGAATTTGATATTATTATTTTAAAAGAATGTACATCTATCTACACAAAACTTTAAATAGCTCTTTTGTTCTCGCGCTATTGCAGAAGTTGTTTCATTTTTTATTTCCAATGCTTAAACATTTCCTGTTTTATTAAATTTTTGAAAAGCAATGTTTTTTGTTTTAATCATTAATTTAATGATATCGGTTAACCAAAGTGGATTAGATTTTTTAAATGCAATTTGCTTCACTGGAGCTACAACACCAAACAGTTCATTAATTAGGGTGATGAAATATTGCACTTTTAAATTAACATCATCCACGTAAAATAAGTCATCAGAGGGTGGTCACTTGAAGTAATTCATTGAACCACAACTTCTCAACCCTCTTTAGGTTTATAAACTTATTTGTGAGAATTCTTAACGGTTTTCAGTCTAAAAGTTGCGATGAACAATATCGGGATTTGATGCCTTAAAGATTTCTCGTTACTTGAGTAGGTGCATCAATGACGTGTTTTAAGTTAAAGCCTTCGAACGATTTAGTAAAAGTCAACGTTTTATATTAGTTGAGTTTATCGGCCTATTTCAACAGTTTTTGCTTTTATAGCGCGACGTTTCGGAAGCGGACTCTGCTTCCGTCATCAGGCTTAGTCCTAAGAAGGACTGTTTTCGCACTTGAGTTGAACCCATATGTTATGATTTTTTCCCAAGCACTTGACTATTCTCAGAGTCGAATTTTGGTACCTTTCACTTACACGTCTGACATCTTTATCACTGAGCGAATAAGTAAAGATGTCCTTCTCAGGACTAAGCCCGATGACGGAAGCAGAGTCCGTTTCCGAAACGTCGCGCTATAAAAGCAAAAACTATGGAAATAGGCCGACCAACTCAACTAATATGAAACCACAGTTACAAAACACTTATAATACACAACGCTTTGTAGTCAGTAAAATTATTCATTGGTACATTTATATCTCCACCACTCAACATATAGTGTGAGGTAGGTATAAATAAAGGCACAGTTTCTTCAAAAACTCTTAGAAATTGAGAAAAATTAGTATTTGGAGAACGATAAAATGTTCCAAATATATGTAATATTGCGGAGTTTAAATGTAACCCACGCCTGTTCTAAGAAGCCTAAACATACCGTATCAATTGAGGAACAATTGAGTTCCGTTTTACAGTAGACCCACATTCCGCCTCCTCTTTTTTTTGTATTGCTTAATCTACCACTTTGGATAAAATCGTAACAATCTACATTTATCTATTTATCCGGTACCTTATCTGATAAATTAATTTCGGAAAACTCCTATATCATATTTTTTTATCAAAAGGGTTTCCCTGAAATCTGCAAATTTGTAAATAAGTAAACTAGTAATATAAAAGCCAAAAGTAAATGTGTGTATTTAATTGTAGGAATAGAAATACAAATAAAAATTGTTTCAGTACAAAATAAAAATAAACAGTTCTTATTACAGAACCGACCTTACATTATTTTATTAAAAATTAAACACAACCCTAGTAGGTGCAAGAATATTTTAACTAAAACCTCAAAAACAGAACCTTTATTGTTTAGTTTTAATTGTATTTCTTGTAATATAACGCTGGATCGGAGATCCTGTCTTTTTTATTTTTTGGTTAAGGCTACGTCTATTATTATAAATTAATTTTAAATTGCTAACTAAGTCTTAGAAATAAACATAGATACGTGCTTTTCAATACTCAACTCTGTGTCAGTATGTACTCCCAAGCATTTAACACATGTACTATTTTCCAGTATAACATTATTCACTTTCACGTTAATTCTATTTGCCGCAAGATCCCTACCCTTAGTCTTTCCGAATAAAATTGTTGAATATTTTTGGGGATTGATGTGTAATCTATGTTCTTCTGATACGCTAACCAGTTGTTGTATGTCCTTCATTTATACATTCTGTTTTATGTTATGATTTTTGTCAGAAGGTTAAATAAACTGTTTTGGTTTCTTCGTTGACCGCTCTACTTGTTTATTATATAAGTACTAACGCAATACTGCCCGTACACACCCGGGGCATGCACAACGAAAACATTATTAAAAAATAAAGTTAAACATTCACCTCGCCTTAAAATCTACACAGATTTTAAAAATATCATAAATAACGTGATTAATATTGTTAATTAATTATGTAATACAATCCTTAACTAATACTAATACGTAACATTAGCAAATATATACAAAAAATAAATCATCATGAGTTTAAACAGACATGAAGGTAAAGATATAATAGTTTTGAATTCTTATTTGTTTCAGAAAATCTCTTTTCCTTTTCCGATTGTTCGGAAGGAAGCACGCACAATTTTGTAATAGGGTGCTTTAACACACCACACCAGGATGTAGCTGGATAACTCTTCCAAATAACCATTTGGAGGATGGTAGATCAATAGAACCATGTCTCCAAGTTGGAAATTTTTAGATGATTGTTTCCATTTTAAACGCCGCTTAAGCTGAGTGATGTATTCGGTTGACCAACGATGCCAAAAATGTTGGGTAAGCTGCTGAATTCTCTGAAAATGGTCTATTCTGTTAATTTTTAGGTCTCTGAGGTCTAGATCTGGAATGCTTTAGAATATCCTTCCAATTAGAAAATGTGCTGGAGTTAAACATTCTGGTTCGTTAGGATCTTGGTGAACGATATTCAAAGGTCGAAAATTTAGTATGGATTTGATCTGTGTCAAGACTGTGCACAACTCTTCAAACGTAAGTGAAGCTTCATACATTACTCTTTTAAGATGGTATTTGACCCTTTTCACCCCAGCTTCCCAAATTCCTCCAAAGTGGGGAGACGTGGGAGGGTTGAAATACCATTCTATGCGTTGATTATTACATTCATTTATAATGGTATTTTTGGTTTAACAAAAATTGATATAAACTTTTTATTTCAGTGATCACACCTACAAAATTTGTTACATTGTCACTAAACATTTCAAGTGTTTTTTCCGCGGCGCGCTATAAATCTACGAAGGGCCGCCAAAAACGAAGAGGTTAACAATGAACTTACTACTTTTAAATGTATTGCCTTGGTAGTCATGCAAATAAATAAAGAAATGTAACATTTTGTTATCCTTGCTCCCCTACCTAATCTATCCTTAATTTAAATAGGCCCAGTGCAATCAACACCGACTGAGCAGAACGGAGAAGAAACTTTTACACGTGCACGAAGTAGTTGGCCCATAAGAGTAGACTTTTCAATAGGATTAAATCTATAACATTTTACACATTTCCTGACAATTAATTTAGCGGTGTTTTTCCAGAAATCGGCCAAAAATTCTCTCTGACGGAGCTTAACAGTAAATTCGGTCCTGCCTGCAACAATTCTAAACGTTTCTGTTCAAATATTAATTTGGTTAAAGTATGATTTTTTGGTAGCAATATCGGGTGGTTTTTATTATAGTTATAAGCTGATAACTTAAGTCGCCCACCAACTCGTAACAATCCTATGTCATCAATAAATGGTGTGACAGGTTACTTTTAGGATGAATAGGTAAATGATTTAATAACTAATTGTACTCTTGCGGAAAGTTTTCAATTTGGATCAATTTTATTATCCTAAAAAAACTTTCATTTACTTCTTTAGCAATTAATTGACCTGTTTTACGGTTATTTTTGTTCACCCTTTTACAATTTTCAATAAATCTGTAAACATAAGCAGTTACGCGTTTCAGCTTAGTGAGATTTGAATAATTATCTATGCTAAGTATACATGTACTAGTAGCAAGAAAGGAAAATGCTTTGGTTTTCATTTCAGGTAAAGCTTGAATTTTTGATTGATTGAATGATATGGGCCAAATAGTTTCATCTAAGCATAACCAAATTGGACCTTCCCACCATATTTGTGTATACTTTAATTTCTGAGGAAAACATCCCCTTGAAACAACATCAGTGGGTTTGTGACAGGTGTTTCCACTGTGTCTGTTCGGTTAATTCGCGTATGTGTGTTACGCAATTCGCAATAAAAGTTTTTAGCAAATGTGGAGAGGTATTTATCCAGTCAATCACAATTTGTGAATCTGTCCAATAAAATTCCCTTTCAAAGTTTAGGTTAAGCAAATTTTTGAACCTTTGGACAAGATCATCTAATAAAGTTGCTGCTAACAACTCTAACGTGGGAAGAGTGATTGTTTTTAGAGGAGATACTTTTGATTTGGCTGCAAGAAGTTTAACTGAATGTTTGTTGTTGACATATGTTGCCCTTAGATAGATACAAGTGCCATATGCATACCCCGACGCATCTGCAAATGCGTGTATTTGTAAAGTAACAAAATTGTGAATAGGACCAGTGTAATCAACGCAGACTGAGCAGAACGGATAAGAAACTGTTACACGCGCACGAGGTAGTTGGCCCATAAGAGTAGACTTTTCAATAGGATTAAATCTATAACATTTTACACATTTCCTGACAATGAATTTAGCGGTGTTTTTTTCCGGAAATCGGCCAAAAATGCTCTCTGACGGAGCTTAACAGTAAATTCGGTCCTGCCTGCAACAATTCTAAACGTTTCTGTTCAAATATTAATTTGGTTAAAGTATGATTTTTTGGTAGTAATATCGGGTGGTTTTTGTTACAGTTATAAGCTGATAACTTAAGTCGCCCACCAACTAGTAACAATCCTATGTTATCAATAAATGGTGTGACAGGTTACTTTTAGGATGAATAGGTACATGATTTAATAACTTATTGTACTCTTGCGGAAAGTTTCCAATTTGGATCAATTTTATTATCCTAAAAAAACTTTCATTTACTTCTTTAGCAATTAATTGACCTGTTTTACGGTTACTTTTGTTGACCCTTTTATAATTTTAAATAAATCTATAAACATAAGCATTTGCGCATTTTAACTTAGTGAGATTTGAATAATTATCTATGCTAAGTATACATGTACTAGTAGCAAGAAAGGAAAATGCTTTGGTTTTCATTTCAGGTAAAGCTTGAATTTTTGATTGATTGAATGATATGGGCCAGACAGTTTCATCTAAGCATAACCAAATTGGACCTTACCACCATATTTGTGTATACTTTAATTTTCGAGGAAAACATCCCCTTGAAACAACATCAGCGGGGTTGTGACAGGTAGGCATATGTTTCCACTGTGTCTGTTTAGTTAATTCGCGTATGTGTGTTACGCGATTCGCAATAAACGTTTTTAGCAAATATGGAGTAAATTACAATTTGTGAATCTGTCCAATAAAATTCACTTTCAAAATTTAGGTTAAGCAAATTTTTTCACTTCTGAACAAGATCAACTAGTAAAGTTGCTGCTAACAACTCTAACATAGAAAGAGTGATTGTTTTTAGAGGAGACTCTTGATTTGGCTGCAAGAAGTTTAACTGAATGTTTGTTGTTGACATCTGTTGCCAATAGATGGATACAAGTGCCATATACATACCCCGACGCATCTGCAAATGCGTGTATTTGTAAAGTAACAAAATTGTGAATTAACACGGAACGAGGAATTGAAATGTTATATTTCAGTTCTGTTCTAAGTTTTACCCACTTGGAGTGTAGGTTCATCGGTACCGACTTGTCCCAATTACATTTAGTTCGTCACCGCTCTTGAATGATTAATTTTGCCACTACGATAATAGGAGCCAATAGGCCTAAAGAGTCAAAAAGTTGTGTTATTGTAGATAAAATTGATAGTTTGGTTACTCTAGAACCATCCTTTACATTTTTTAAAGGAAAGGTAAACGTAACACTGTCGGGGTTCCAATATAATCCTAAGGTTTGTTTAAATTGGCGAGTTCAAATAAACAACGAACGGCTAAATATGGTGCTGCAGATGTGCCAAAGGTAACAACATTTAAGCAGTACGAAGCAAGTGGGAATGAAGTATCTGTTCGCCAAACGATTTTTTGATATTTGCTATGATCGGGGTGTATTAAGATTTGTCTGTTTGATTTATATCTGCAGTTAAAACATAAGTGTGGGTTCTGAAACGAGTAAGTATAGAAAACAAATCATCCTGTATGGGTGGACCAACGCACTGAACTGAGTTTATTGATATACCTTCATTCAAGTGACACGAGCCGTCAAAAACAACTCTTAAACGAGTCGTTTCCCTAGCCCCTATTAACACTGCGTGATGTGGGAGATAAAATGAATCAGTTTCACTTTTAGACAAATGCTTTTGATTAGTATAGCCATCAATACAATTGGTGTATAAATTTTTAAACTCTACGTTTTGAATAATTTTTTTTTCTATAGTTTCAAATATATTTTTAGCTACATTATAAGAATTTCCTAATTGCTCAATATTGGGCTTTAATGGAAGATTGACAATGAATCTACCATCGAAGTGTCTGATAGTCGTTTCTAAGGAACACAATTCGCAAAAGGCTTCTTCTTCGGTTAAATATTTAGACTATGAAATGAATTCATCAACTTTCCAAAATTTTTGCAGGTCATTGTTCAATTCATTTAAAGATAGACAAGGTACAGTTTGGTCTAATTTATTTTTATGATATACCTTACCTGATACTACCCACCCTATTAGTTTGGTTTTTTGGGATAAAGGCCCATTTGGTTATTTAATTTGACCTATAGACAAACATTCGTAAACAATACTTGTCCCTATTAGAGTATCGATAGGACCTGGTTGATAAAATGTGGGATCTGCTAGGTTTATGTTTAAAGGTATCTGTAAATTATCCAAATTCAACGAAATTGAAGGTAATCGTGTTGTAATTTTTGGAAGTACTAAACAATTTAATTCCATAGTAAATTCGGTACAAATAGATTTTAGCTTGTTAGTAATAAAGTTAATCCTGTGACTACAGTATTTGATGGTTGCATGGGCAAGCAAATTTAATAATTTACAGGTCTTTTTTGTTATGAAATTAGACTGCTACGCCGAATCTAACAAAATTCTCGCACGTGTAGGTTCCTTATTATGATTCAACACGCCAGCTTTCGCTGTTGATAACAAAATTTGTTCATATGGTAAATCAACGCAAGATGCACATGTGCTTTGTATGATTTTATTGATTTCAGATTCTGATGCATTGTTTTCTTGAGTTGCAGGGTTGACGTAGTTTTCTTTGCATTATTATCTAGGTGTAATAATGTATTATGCTTTTGGTGACACGTTCTACATTTAGAAGAAAAACAATTAATAATAAAGTGTCCTTTGCGTAAACAATTTAAACAGAGTTTAAGCACTTTTATTCTTTCAATTCGGTTTTTCACATTCATATGCAAAAAATCATCGTATTGCTGTATAAAGTGATTCCCATTACAATTTGGACAATAAGTTCGATTATGACTTTGATGTAACTGTTCAGATTTGGTTAAATATTATTTTTACCTTGCCGTTTATTTGAAGAATTGCTTAAATATGAATTATCAGTTTTCTTATCTGAAATGCTCTCTACTACATTAGCTTTAGTGTTCAAAAATTCTAATTAATGTGATAACAAAGGCAATACATAATTTGAATCCGATTTAGCATTTAACTTTGCCTCCCACTCTCGATTTATATTTAAATCTAATTTATTTAAAATTATATGTATCAAAAGAGCATCCTACTTATCAACGTCCTGTTTATTAGCTCTTAGGCATTTAAGGTTGTTTTCAATGATATCTATAAACCTTCGTAAATTCCCGCGCGTATCTTTTATCGGTTCAAGTTTTGTACGTGCGTATTAACAATTCTACGTTTATTATCGTACCGCTTTTTTAATCACGAATCACTTTTTTTTAGTGGTTAGGTTTTTAATGCTTCCCATGATATCTTGTAATTTTGATCAATGGTTTCTAATGAGCTTAGTTTCAAAGGTTTCTCTTTTAAGCTTGCGCGAAGATAACATAATCGCCAACAGTAATGGTAAATGATTTTCCAAAAAGTCCAAATAAACCTGATCGTTCACTGTTCCATCGAAAATATGTGCTCCAATTACGTGATCTCCAACTATACCACCACAAACATTCAAAGACCACCTAGTTTGACTATGAGTTGCTTTAAGATGGGGATTACTTGTCGAATAATAATGGAAATTGCGTCTATTCACAGTTTCATTTTTATGAAACGTGGCTTCGTCTCCAAAGAGGACAAAATCAAAGAAATCCGCCTGATTGTGGATTTGTTGTTGAGCCCATTCACAAAAAGCAACCATTCTGGGATAGTCATCTTCGAGTAACTCTTGATGCAACTGGATATGGTTTAATGGATGCATCCTATTTTTAGCAGTATTCTTCGGACGGACCTGTCACAAATATGCTGACGCGAGATTTCACGTGTACTAACATGTGGATTATGCGTAACTTCAAGCATCACGTTAAATTCATTTTCCTCGTTAACTACAAGTTTTTTCCTTTCCTTTTTTTCATAAACTACTGAACCCGTACGATTAAAACGATCTACTAACCTTTCCAACGTTATTTTCTCGGGTTGTCTTCGTGCGGGATATCTCTCTTTATAAATTCTTTGTGTTAATAAACAATTTTTCCTACATTCTCCCAGTACCCATATGATGTCTGTTAATTCCTCAACAGGAAAGTTCATTTCAAACAGTATTTAAGTGTTTACAAATTAATAAATACTACACAATCTCAAAGCTACTAATTAGTACTGAATAATATCTATCGGTCATTCGTTCACGGCTAATTTGTTAAAAAAATCTCTTGCTGTTATTAAACTGAGAATATAATTCACATGTCACATGGTACATTTTTGATTACTTTCATTGGTTAAAATACTAAAACAAAATCGCAGAATAGGCTATCAAATCGGTGTTAATTTTATCACCGCATGTTGACTGTCACATGATTTTAATGAAAATAAAACAGACAAATTAGATCTTTTGAACGAATTCGAAATTTATAAACATAAACTGAAAGCACCTTTAATGAACGAACAGGTTGATCTTATAGATTCATCTTTAACAGGTATTTTAAATATAGAATTATAATTTATATCAAGTTTGTTGTTTTACTTTAATGATTAAATATCAACTCAATCCGGTTTTCGAAATAGTTATCTATAGCTGCACTACATCTTTGTTAAACATCATAGATAATATATTAAGAGCCTTAGATTCCGGAAAACTTTCATTATTAATAGCCTTATGTCATTTCTGCAATGCCTTTGATACAGTTAATCATCAAATATTGATTAGTACTTTACATTATATCGACTTTGGAGATAACGATTATCGGCTAATTAAAATTTTCTTACGTGATAGGAGATAGCGGGTAGTAATAAAAGATAAACAATCTGCTCCAATTATACCTAAAGGTTCTGTTCTTGGCCCAGTGCAATATATACAGGGTGCGGCATTAGTGCGTCGAAGTACGATATTATCCGTTATTAAAGGAGATATCAAAAAAAAGTTATCTACAAAAATTGTAGGCAACTTCACATTATAAAATTATTTTCGTATTTACAGGGTGTTACTTATTATCAGGGTGAATCAAACATACTTTTTTTTAAATGGGACACCCTATATATTATTTCAAATTTAGATTAAGCTCTCTCCCATACTTCCAATATAGGGTTTCATTACGTTATACATGGTATTTCAACAGTTATGGTCAATTGTACATGAAAATCATTCTCATTTCAACGTCCTGTATACCCTACACAGAACAACCTAACAATATTTTTTTCCAGGCATAACTTTTTGACATTAGTACAGTGTTACGAGAAAGTGCTATTTCTTTATTATTGCGTCAATTGAATATAGAGCGAACACATGATTTTGTCAATTTTTTCAAATGAATCACCCTGTATTTTATTTTAAAAATACACTATGTTCTTTCATTTTTATTAAGCACTCCCTATAGCTAAAATCGTTAATTTCTGAGATATTTTCGGAGATAATATAACTAGTGTTATGATTGTCATCGGTGATAGCTCGAGTTAAAGCACTCGTTCAATTTTCTACAGGTTTTAACAAGTGGTATCATCGATTATTAATCATAACACGTGTTATATTTAGTAATAGAATATAATGAACGTTAATACAAAATCATGACATGTGTTATATTTGATAAGAGAGTATAATGAACGTTAATAGAAAATATATTTTTTAAAGTTTGCAATTTTAAACGATCTGTCATTTTGATAGTAAATATTACAGTTGCAAGATAATCAATACAATTATTTACTTCTTTGAAACTTTTTGTCACTTTGACAGTAAACTATTTTATTAATGTTGTCTTGTGAAGCCATAAGGTGATTATTTACTTTCAATGTTTAGCATAATTTGATTTGTCTGTGTGTTTATATTTGTAACATTTAATATGTTTTTTTGTATCTAATATCAAGGTTCCTAAGTGTTTCTCCCGCATAAACATAATGTGCAGTTAAGTTATAAATACCAGACTTCAAAATGTGGTTAATTGAATCTTTCGCATTTAATAGTCATTTAAGAACATTGGTATTAGTTTTGAAAGCTACCTTGTACTTCTTGTTATTTTGTAATATGTGAGCTACTTATTCTGATATTTTTGCAAAATATGAAATTGATATCTATTTATTTTCTGTCGGTTCTGTGTTAGCTGGGTAAATGTTTTTGATAGATAATTTGTACTCTTGATGTTCTGAAGATGGAGAACTCAAACTTGCTTTGTGTATTAATTTTGATGTTTAAATCTAGAAAATGAATGGCGCTATATTGTTCTTTCTTTGTGCAAATGTTATGTTAGCATGTAAATTGTTAATATTAATTAAAAACTCAACAATGAAATCTGATGAACTATCAAAACATACTAAAATATCATTAACATAATGATATCATTTTCGGGTCGTCAAAGCGAAAGGGCGTGTTTAAGGTTAGTGAAACAAATACACAATAAAACGACAACTTCTAAATCAATAAAATAAAGGTAAGCTTGTGAACAGATTTTTAAACCCAGCGGTTTGAATAATAAACAAAGATAATAATCTAACCAGTAGACGTTTTGTAACGTGTAAATGGCTCTTTAGTTGAAATAGGCGCGAAAATAACATTAAGGATTGCGATAGTATTGAACGCATACCAGATGTGATTGTTAAAACTCGTAAAATTGTAAAGCAAAATTAAAGTATAAATACCACCCTTTTGTCTAAGGATTGAACTCAAACAGGTAAACATTTTTGCAATAACAATGAATCATAGGGAACTAATAAAATAACTTATTTTATCCCACGGCAGCGCGAGGTATAAGACAATCATAAATACGTATCTGACACTGTAGGAAAAGTACCAGATGTGATTCATCCTTGTAATGAACCCCTTTACTATAACAAATCATAGGAACTGTTTTATTAGCTTAAATGATAAAAATAAATAACGAGATCGATTCCGTAATCCAAAGTATAAAATAAGCAAATAAATAGATAAAATAAACAAATAACTGGTCTAATTTGTAACGAAATTCTAAATGAAAGTAATTAAATAATTTTCTTTTCGCGAATAAATAACAGAAACCCGCATTATCTAATCTAAATACAAGTAAGAAGTTACTGAATAGATTTTTATCGGTTTGAATATTACTAATAAACAAAAATAATAATAATATAAACAGTAGACTTTTGTAACGTGTAAAATAACTCTTTAAATAAAAAAAAGCGAGTAAATAATATTTAGGATTGCTATGGCATTGAACCGCTACGAAAAATATGGTTCCTTCCACATTTGTTGAAACTCATAAAATCGTACTGACACAAATATAAAATACAAAACATTTTTTTCTGTTTTCAAATTTGAAGGTTGATCCAACTTTTATTTTTGGTACTATATGTGATTTTAAGTTTAATTATAACATTGTGTTGCATATTGTCTTATATTTTTCCTTGACTGCAAATTCAAAATTTTACCTATAAGTTACCACGGTTCGCGACAATAATAAAACGGATTTGATAAATAAATAACAAAGAAATAACTATAACTAGGAAATCTAAATTAAGAATAATTGAAGCATTTGGTCGCAAATAAATAACAGCAAGTCCGGTGAGTGGCGCGAGGGCCAGGAATCGCGTTGGGAGCAATCGGGTTGAAACGTGATGTGATTTAAGGGTATGGAAGTGAAAAAATGTATATATATATATATATATATATATATATATGTATTGATAAATATACGCCCTTTTATTTATATCTTTCTTGACTGTCTATATTTCTACTTCTTACTTCCTTACGTGTCGAGGCAGTAGACAAATAACTGTCCGGTAGTAAGACGATATCGTTAGTAAGGCAGCCACAATTTGACCAGTAACCGGTCTGCTCGCTATGGTATTATTCAAGAGAACAATACAATTGCCTCGGATCGACCTGACTACAAGGGACGGTCATGGTCGAACTAGACTGTGCAAGTAATGAATGGTGAGTTGGTACATGAAATGTTAGAGGTATACATATAAAGAATTTGAAATTGCGAATGTAATGCACGAAAGACACCTTGATATTCTGTGTATATCGGAGACAAAGCGCAAAGGAAATTATGCTGTGGAGGATGGCAGCCTATCACTATGGTCAGGAGTTGAGACTGAAGTGCATGGCACAAATGGAATTGGGGTGATCGTAAGTGAAAGAGCGAAAAGATGTGTTAAACAGTACGAAATTGGAATCTCCCGGGTAATATGGGTCAGAATGAAAGCGGAGTTTCGAAGAATTTTTCTTATTGCATGCTACGCACCGGTGAATGGAGAAAGAGACCAGGAGCGTGAGAACTTCTGGAATGAAGTAGAGAACTTGTTGAATGTATGTACGCCAAACGAAAGAATGATGATAGTGGGGGATATGAACGGATGGGTGGATGTGCAGAGAGAACATACTGATCGCGTTCTAGGAAAGTTCGGAGACCAAAGAGTCAATGAGAATGGTGAACGCCTGGTGAACATCTATGTGTGTGTGTGTGTGTGTATCCAATACGTGGTTTAAACATGAAAATGTGCATATGTATACATGACAAAGAGGTGAATCTAAAAGTGTGATAGACTTGATAGTGTATGATGAACGGCTGGGATCTTTTGACCAATACAAATTTATTGCGGGACTATCAACTAATCCCATAACTATACATATTGAGAAAAAACGCTAAAGTTTGGATATATCGTACTCAACCATTGTACATTTCCTGAGCAAACCTATTTGTTTCCTCTACAATATTTTGTAAATGGTCATCTGTTACACATAACTTGTAGGCCTCTACAGGATTTATTATTTCGTCAACATTAAAATTTAATATAGGCAAGTTTTGCCATTGTTTCAACTCGTCAGCCTCATTGTCACTGTCATCTATATCATGCCATTGGTTTTCATCATCAGCTTTAGCTTCAGACATACTCTCGTTTTCATTTTCCGTCTCATTATTGCCATCGAAGAAATCACTCGTACTTACATCACTGTACGGTTCATCTGAAGACACTACATAGTGTTTGTCAATAACAGAATCGTCCGAATCGAAAGCATCTCTTGCGGTTCATCAATGCGATCATTTTCACTAACACTTTTTTCCAACTCTGCAAGTACATCGCCTCTTGACATAATTGGAGTTTGGCACACATTTACAACACTTGAGTTATTTTTGTTACATTGTTTATTTTCAGCCGAAGTACATGGTTTGTTACCATTATTTATTTTCAGCCGACGTACACGGATCGTTACACTCTAAACTTGTTAAAAGTATTGTTTGTATCGGCTGTTTGAGCTAAAAACAAAATTTTCTTAACACGAGACGTCATTTTTAGTGTAGCAAAACACATATGTAAGTACACATAATATTGAAATGCAACTCATACTAAACGCAGATTGTCTGCGCAAGCATGTATGCACTGGTCCCGCACCACAGTAAAAAATTGTAATGTCTGTGCATTATTGGTCCCCAAAGCCTAGTACATTTTTTCCTTTTAAAAATGTTTCGAATCTTGAGGCAAGTTTGATGTTATTTTTAGCATTTAAAACAAATGAAAATTAACGAATATATGCGTTTCGCAGATATTATAAATTTGCAGTTTTCACCTACTGCACTACATTAATAACCAATACCGGTAACACAGTCAACCTGTCAATAAAACGAATAACAGTAAATAACAGATATCACAAAAAGGGATAAAATATTACATTAAGATAAAAACTGATAGGAGAGATAAATCAGATTATAAGTTAGTAGAAGTGTGGTGATTGCAATAAATGTTATACTAGTCAAACACGCAGAAGTTTTAAAACTAGAATATCTGAACATTTTAGATCTTTTCAATGTAATAATAATAGTAACTTTGAAATTTTACATATTCAGAACAAAAGTAAAAAACAGATTTATTAGAAGCTTGAGCAATAATAAGAGAAAATGCTCAGGTCGGTTATTAAACGAATAACAAGATTATTACAATTAACTACTTTTTAATTGATAAATTCTTGTTTACCCCACCACTTTCTGGATAATACGTTAAATATTGTGTAAAAACATATACATAGTAAGTAAATTTAGTTTAAATAGTCAATCTGATGAAGACAGTGTTGCTGAAACAATTGTCATGTAAGCGATATAGTGAAACTTTAAAAAATAGTGTTACATTTCTAATCAGATGGTACATGGTTTATAATTTTACAGCATACCTGGTGTAAATTCTCTGTTTAAAATTTCAGCTAAAATAAAAATAATACACAAAATTAGAAACGTTCACTTTATTTTCAAGTTGTATTAAACATGAAACGAAAATGTGGTGTAATACATCAAAACCCAATGAAAGATAAGAAAATATTGACACCTACCATATGCATGCTTATTGCAATAATTATTTAAAACTGGAATAGTTCAATTTACGTGTTAAGTAAAGAAAGAATTTTGTTTCTAGTATTAATAGAGGTATATTACATAAATTCTTTAATTACTTAAAACATAATAGTTAAATTATTTTTAAAGATCTATTTATTTGTTACTTTTTCATATACTAGCATAACTAAACATATATTAGGTGTGACATGCAACAGGTAGGGGGCTAATCCTTTATAAAATCCTCTAATCCTCTCACGTTTCCATGTCCTTTTTACACAGTCCCATGAACCATCATAACTATGATGCTGGTCTTGTAAGCGTGCACGTATCACTTGATATGGATAAGTAGCCGCTGCAGCAATAAGTTTAGAAGTGGCCGCAAAAAATAAATACTCCTTAGTGCTCTAAAATTTAATACAAATAATCATAGCCGTTAATAAAAGTGTTAACATACCAATTTAGTATCAAAAGGTACCCCACGATATCTGTTGTAAAATTCTTTCATCTCCTCATAGGTCATGAACTGCAAAGCGCCATGGGTAACGCCGAACATTCCAGGAATGAGGCCCTGTAAAGAGCATATAAACAAATCCACATATCGTACCAATTATATTCCACTGTCAATGCTGAGTGGCACTGACCCTATACAGTCCACGCAGACCTTCTGTTTTATATATCTTTGTTAAACCATCTAGCATGCCATTGTATGTTGAATTAGACGAGGTCACCCCTGATTCATATTGTAGACACAATCTCGTTTTCACTACCCATATTGGATTAGTGACAAGTAGTGTTAATATACCAGCTTCTGATGCAGCTAACATATGTAGTGAAGGACCAAGTTGCTGTTGTGCGTCACCAGCCTGGATCCATGTTTTAATACTATTGTAACTGAAACCAAAATAATTAAGTAATTCCTTACAGTATTTATATATCGTACACACTAATACCATAGTATTATACTTTGAGAACAGTAGTGTTATTAGGAGTTAAATTTGAAAATTGAATGTAATAGTTTTGTAACACTCGTATTCATAATGAAAAAAGGTAAAACATTTATTAGAAATTCTGATTCTCGGTACACTAGCGCAGAACGATATAGGATTAGCGCTTTTATTCAAGTACTACAATCCAACATGCAACTTTCTCATTTTACATGTTATATGACAAAAACGGAAAGAAATTTGTTGTGTATAACCCCACAGGTGGTGAACTAAAACCTACACTGCATGTTAAAACATAATTTAAGTACATGCGTTAGAAGAAGATGCAAATGTGCATATTTACATAAATGACACATTATCAACTTAAAATCATTTACACAGCGGTCCTTCAAATTTTTTTTACTTATATGGTTTTAAAAATGTTACAAACTTAACTAAAATAAATTGAAAAATTCTCATTTATTTAAAATATGTATAAATAAATTCATTATAACAATATAAACAATTAAGTACCTAAAGAATTAAAAAACAATTTCGGATGAGCCCGAATACCTACATAAAATACTAATTGTTTACGGTTTATTCCTTAATTTGGAACCTTCAACAAGACGCTTAAATTTTAAATTATGATATTTTTTACAAACTGAATTATTCTTTTCAGTTATTTTGTAATTTTTAACTATAATTATAATAATCAATTTATTTATGCATATTTTAAAATAGAATAAGAAGAGAATTATTCAATTTAGTTTAGTTAAGTTTGTAACATTTTAGAAACGATATAAGTAAAAAATTTCAAGTACTGCTGTGTAAATGATTAAGTCGATATTTGCCTTTATGTAGATGCACATTTGCATCTTCTTCTAACGCATGTACTTAAATTGAACCAACACGTTTTAACGTATAGTGTAGATTTTAGTTCACCACACACGTGGGGTCATACACAACAAATTTCTATCCATCTTTGTCATATAGCATGTGTAAAAATGTCAAAGTTGCATGTTCGACCGTAGTGCTTGAATAAAAGCGCTAATCCGATATCAGAATTCTCTCATAATTTCGAAGTTTTAAATATAACAGCAAACGTTTAATACTAAAACAAAATATTTAGTAAAAGTGAAAACATGAAACTTTATAACTTACGAATTGAAATTATGAATAAGCAGCATAAAGCAAGGATAATCTGTAGTCTTTCCTGCTTACCACAGCACATTACCACCAAGCTGAAGGCTAAGCAATATAATGGCCACAAACTTCTATTAAACTCGAACTAATTCAAAATTCAACTTGTGGCCTCAAAAATTGTTTAAATTGAAAAGCTACAACTATTTTAAAATTAAAATAAAAAATAACTCCAATTTGTGGCCTCTCACCAATACCACAGTGGGGAAAAAAGAAAAATAACGTATTTCATCCCCCCAAGAGGAAGGGAGAGCTGTTCGAGATTTCCACGTTCCTTTAGACAGCGATGGATTCTCAACATACACACATACATACTTTAGGTGTGCAGGGAGAAATTATGGATGATTGGAGTCCAGATAGAATCCGAAGGAATGAAATTTAGAGTTTTAAGGGGAAAGTTACTATCCAGCATTCGCCTAAATAGCAGCACACCTGTTCGCATATACAGTGATCACGCCGAAAACCCCCTCACACCTTGTACAGGGTAGACAGTAAGGGTGATCGAACACATTACCCCCCAAACGCTAGTAACTTGTTACTTAAGGCAGATGAACGCCCGAAACCCCCAATTGAATAACAACATCAACTCGCAGATAAAACCCATGAACAAAGATTAAGCATAATAACCAATCTAAGAGACACAAGAAGGTAGAGTAAGAAAGAATAAGTTGAATGCATAATTTAAGGAAAAAATTCAACCATATCAAATATTTTGAAAAATATGCTACAATTAAAAATTAAGGTTATTAAAGACTAAGCATACGGGATTATAAATTTAAACAAACATTAAATAAAAATTTAAATTACAAAATTTAAGGTGTAAATTGCAGTCAATGTGAACTAAAGGTTAATTAAATAAATTCGAAAGCTGGAAATATTGCGTCTCTTAAAACCAAACTTAATAAACAAAAGATAAAGGTTAAAATGACCTATGGTATCGACTACGCGGGTGGAAACAGAATATGAAAATGCACAGCAATAATTATACACAGCGACTATGTGACTAACGAAAAAATGTCTGAATTGATGTTATTTTTAATAAAACAAAAATGTTTAGAAAATCTAGTTTGGAATTTGCGACCGGTCTGGCCAATGTAAGAAAAACTACTAGTACCGCAATTTAATTTATAAGCTCCTGATCTATGTGTCGTTCTTATCTTTTGTATGAATAACATTGTCTTCAAATTGTAATTATAAGAAAAGAAAATATTGGTTTCGTGACGTTTAAACAAATTTATAAAAATAGTTGTTAGTCGAAGTTTGTAAAATGGTACGGTTTTAAGAAATATGACACAGAAATTTATTATACAGTTCTTACTTTCTTGAGCCGTGATTACAGCGGTTGGAAACAACCCTCACTTTAATCAAATTTAGATTTGGGGTTTCAGTTCTATGTAATTTGATCTACAGACTAAATATTCAACAAGAAATTAGCCATTTTGAATTTTCAGTTTGTTATAATCTAAAATTATCTGTAGTTTCATTTTAAAAATATCGCTTCAGGAGCACACTGGTCAAATTTGCGTTTTCAAAAAATTCTATTCAAAACAAGGGGTATCTCATTAACGGAAACATGCTCATTTTGACGGAAGTCTATTGGCATTCACAAGTAATCATGGTAAATCGTCGGTAGTGTCTGGCAGTCGGTGGTAATAGGAGAATTAATAGGAAAATCATAGTATTCGGACAGAAGCCACAGTAAATTCATAAGATGGCCGAATTTTTATGTTATTGGTAGCACATGCACAAAGTTGCATGTTCGACCGCAGTGCTTCAATAAAAGCGCTAGTCCGATATCGGAATTCTCTCATAATTTCAACTATAGCACTATCCCGCGCTAATAGTCTCCCCAGCGCAGAAATTAGGTACGGGTTTAGGGATATTGTTAGGCTGCCGAGAAATGTTTATGAATGGCTTCCTTAAATTGACTTTAGTCAAAGTTTGGAGAAAAACAGGAACTGGGAAGTGCATTCCACAATTTGGTCGCCGGTGGAAAAATGTAGATTGCGTCGGTTTAGTGAGACAAGATGGAATTTTGAGTGCGTAATTATGGTGCGAATGAGCAAACAGTGTCCCTAGCGAAGAGGGTCTGCGAAGGTATTGAGTGTATTTCGGAGGCACACTTGCCATAGTAATAGCGATAGAAAAAGGAAAGAACTGAAACTATTCTTCTATGCGCAAGAGACTGTAGGTCAGAAGTCAGAGACGGATCATTTATAAGCCTTATAGCTCTTTTTTGGATGCGGTTTACCATATCAAGGGCGTATTGGGGAGCACTGACTCAGAGGTGGGCCTTATACAGTAAAAGGGGTTGTTGCGATGTGAAGTACTGTTTAGATCTCTATATAAAGCCTAGTTTACGGGCAGCTGTATTGCTGGCTGACAAAAGGTTGTCAACCCATCAAAGGTTCGATGATACGGACATCCCTACCATAGAAATAGCCATTCAGTTTTACAGCATGAAATGATCGTTTTTTCTTGGCGGACACAAGGCAACACTGGGTTATGTCGGCGTTGAACGTGAGTGGATTATTCCTTCCCCATTCAAGGACACGTTCTAAGTCATTGTTGATTGAGAACTGAGAAGAACTACAATATAGAGTGCTGTCGCCTGCAAAGCAATGGATCGGGTTAGTTTTTGAAGAAATGAGGTCATTTATGTACAGCAGGAAAAGTGTGGGAGCTGTCACTAATCCTTGGGATGCGCCCGCGTCAATAGTAGTTTCTTTCTAAAAGAAGCCATCGACGCCAACGCGTATACGTCTTTTGTCAAGAAAGCTGGATATCCAATTAATGAGTGTTGTGCCAAACCTGGTCAAAAGCCTTTGAAATATCTAAAGCTACTACGACGTTTCACCGGACCTCTCTAATGTGTTATTATAAAGTTGGATGACATATGAAAGAAGACCACCCGTTGAGCCTGTCTGAACCCATACTGGTGGTCGTTTAGGAGTTTATTGGACTCGAGGAACGAAAGTAGTTGGTGGTTGATGGCTTTTTCCATCATTTTCAACAGAATGGAAGTGATAGCTATTGGTCGATAGTTTGAGGGATCGGTTTTGTCGCCCTTTTTGGTAATAAGTTGGACATTTGCCAACTTCCGCGATGAGGGAAGCTCTTCAGATGACATGGAGATCGAAAATAGTTTGGACAATACAGGTACTAACTCAGGGTAGCATTTTTTAAGGACGATAGCTGGAATACCGTCAGGGCCAGTCGCCTTGTTTGAGTCAAGTTTATTGATAATTGATTCTAGGAGCTTTAACGAAAGTGGATTGGTTTAATAACATATGGCGTAGATTTGGGCAACGGCACTATTTTACCAGAATCATTGAGAGATGAATTTAATGCAAAGTAATGGACTATGAGGTTGGCTTTTTCAGCAGCATCAGCTACTACAGCTCCGTTACGAGACGTCATGGGAGGAAAGGAAGATATACTAGTTTTTAGTTAATGACCAAAATTTACGACCACCCAAAGGACATGAAACTAATTCTTTGCATTTACGTTTTTCAAATATCGTTTTGGCCTTGGTGATAATGCTTTTGCAATTATTCCTTGCGGCAATATAGTCGACGTGATTTACGACAATTCATTTGATTTCCATTTGGTATAGAATTTATGCGCTTGCCGTAATGCATCAGTGCAAGCCCTATTACATCAGGGTTGGGAACGGGCATAATCTACACGATTATGTTTTTGGGAATGTATAACTCCATACCCATCAAGATAACTTCAGTTATTGAAAGAGCGATGTTTGAAGTGGAAGACCGTTTAAAGCAATACTCATGCCAGGGGAAGGTCGCAGTTCGCTCCAGTTAGCTGATTTAAAACACCTCATAGTTCTATCTGTTTTTCGAGCAACAGTGGGGTTGGGTTGTTATTTTGAAGTTATTTTGATTAGGCAGTGGTCTGATTGACCAAGTGGGGAAAGGACTCTTGTTTTATAGACAAATGGGTTAGTTGTAAGGAATAGGTCCAGGAGATGTGGAGTATGGTTAGAGTTGTCAGGGATTCTGGTTGGTTCGGAAGTTATTTGTGTGAGATCACAGGATACAGCAAATGCTTCTGCACTATGACCTGCGGGATTAGTGGTAGAAAATTGAAACCAATTGGAGTTGTGGGCATTAAAATCTCCCAAAATTGAAATGTCGCAAGATGGAAACTGTGATAAGAGGTAGCTTATTTTCAGACTAAGATAATCAAAACGATCTTGGAAGTTATTATCATTGGGAGACCTATACAAACAACAGTAGAATTTCACAAATTGGGAGCCAGAATGTTTGAACCAAATCGCGACAAATTTGTTATTTTCCAAAGTTGACATCCCCTTACAAACTATGCTGTCCTTGGTATACGCACATACTCCGCTTTAAGGCGAAAGTTAGAGTGGAGGTTGTATCTGGGAAATTGCAGGTCAAGCGAATCAGTGCTTCCAGGGGAGGCTTGTGTTTCTGATAGAAACAGAATGTCCGGTTACACTTGATCAAGGTGTTTGAATATTTGGCTGTATGAAGTGAATGACTGAGACTTGTTCGTGTTAGAAGACCTCAATACCAAGGTTTATGGCTACAGTTTTTATATTGTATGTGTTAGTATTTTTGTAATGGCACTTGAAAAATTCGGTCGCCATCAAGGTACTGACCGCTTAACGTTGATGATCAGAAAATTATTAATATAGACATCGTGATATATATATATATATATATATATATATATATATATATATATATATATATATATATGTTTAATTTTGTTTCCGCGGGTTTGGTATGATATTCCATTTTTCCGGGTATTATCCCACGTTTTTCTTCCTCCTTCTCCTCGACGACATTTTGAACAAATCTCACTGGACATTCTCAAGTCTTCTTTTCGTTACTCGTGTTACTCGAACAAAACCGTTGTTCTCCGCCCCGTGTAAAGGTTTTAATATTGCTTCACTTTCTCTTTTTTCACTTTCTCTTGCTTTCCCTCGGTTTCGTGTGACTGGTCCTTGTTGGATTTCTATTTCTGGTTTTCTATTTTATTTTTCTTTTCTTGTTGTAATTTTGCATGACGTAGTTTGCTTTTTTGCGTTTTTCTTTGTATGTTGTTTTAATGCTGTTTTCCATGTTGGGGGAAGTCTGTGTCGTCTCGGGTGTTGAGGTTGTCTGGGCGCTTTTCAATTTCTATTGCTTCCCTTATAATTCGTCGTCTTGTACGTTCTATGTTGGCAATCATTCTAGTATTTTTAAAGTCAATAGTGTGTGATGTATTTTCGACATGCTGTGCGAAGGATGACGTCTTCTGGTCTTTCTGCACCGCATTTTGGTCTTCCTCCATTCTTACTTGAATTCTCCTATTTGTTTATCCAATGTAAGAACTCTCGCAATCTTTACAAGGGGTCTCGTATACTCCTTGGTTTTCCAGATGAATGTTGGTTTTTGCATTTGTAAGTAGATTGTTGATTTTCTTCTCTGTGTTGAATATTGTTTTTATTTTTGTTCAGAATTCTGCTTATTTTATCTTTCGTACCTCTCATATACGATAAAAAAGCAGCCGCTATGTACTCTTTGGTTTCGTCTTTGTCCGCTGATTTTTTGGGCTTGTATGCTTTCTGAATATTGTATTCCGAAAAACCGTTTTGTCTTAAAGCCTGGTGAAGTTTTTCTTTTCTTCCTGTCGATTGTCGTCGTCTGCCAGTTTATGGGATCTGGTTACCAGTTTTCACGACTGACTGCCGTTGTGCAGGATGGTGATGAGAACTGGCGTTTAGGTATCGATTTGTATGTCTTCTTTCGATACACTGTGTGTCCCAAACTTCCATTTTTTTCCTTGTCACAAGTACACCTAGGAATGGTAACATTTCGTTTTCCTCTAACTCCATCGTGAATTTTATTTTGTTGTGTCCGTTGTTTAGATGTTTTAAAAATCCTTCTTCCGATTTATCTAAATAACGGACACAATAAAATAAAAGAAGTCTATAGTTTTCATGATTACATGTGTTAGTATTTTTGTAATGGCACTTTGAAAAAAAAATTGTCGAAATCCCTATTGGATAAATTTTCTTTTCGTGACAAGGAGAGGGAAAGGATGGAGAGAGAGGAAGAATGTGTTTTATACTTGAGCGCAGCAAAGGGCGGATAAATTCAATTAAAATTCGAATGGGAGTTTAGGAAGAAAACGCTCGGACCCGCCGATTTTTATTTTCAATTTAGAATTTTTTACATAAAAGTGAAATATACAGGGTGTGCCAAGAAAAAGATGACACCATCGACATTTTTTTTTAATATCAACCATTTTTTATTGCAGAATTAGAAAGGGAACATCTTTTTACGTCCGACAAGGTAAATATGGACGATGGTTACATAAGGAAATATTGAATAAAAAACATTAAAAATGAAAAAATTTCATTGTCAATGTTCGGTATATGAGAAAATCTGGTCGAAAGTCGATAAGTGAAGATCAGTTGAACATTGTGTTAGCCGTGCAAGATAATCCTAATATCACCATTACGGACAGGGCTAATAATATTAGTGTGGCGGGATCTACTGTGCATAAAATGTTGAAAAGAGAGAAGTTCCATCCCTAAAAGATATGCTTACTTCACGAGCTGTCGGAAGATGATATTGATCGGCGAAATGAATTTTGTGAACAAATGTAACAATTATGTTAAGGTAACATCAATTTTGTAACAAGAAAACATTTTTTTCCGACAAAGCAACATTTGAATGTAAACAGACAAAATTGTCGTGATTGGACAACCGAAAATCCTCAAAAATTGAACGTTTGGTGCGGCATAGTTGACGGAAAAGTTATAGGTCCTTATTTCTTCGAGGATACTCTCACTGGTGCGAGTTATTTAGACTTTCTTCAAAATAATCTCATCTACGCTCTAATAACGTTTTACTCGGATTTAGAAGAGCCCGATATGCACCACAGTGACCTCTTTTTTCAACAGGATGGAGCGTCACCACACTACGCTTTACCTGTTCCCGCTTATTTGGATGAAGTTTTTTCCAAATCGTTGGATAGGTAGAAAAGGGACAATTGAGTGGCCAGTCAGATCGCCAGATTTAAAACCTTGGCTATTGTCAGATTGTTAACGGTGCTCAATTCGAACATTTAATTTAAATTAGTGCAATCATTTTACAACTAAATTAGGCTTAACCCCAAAAAATTGTCTGTTTCAAAATATATTTTATTTAAAAAATCATACTAATATATCTTGTTAGAAATGATACATGGTATCTATTTATGTACGATTTTTTCTTCAAAATGACCACATCTTTTAAACTATCCTGTATAACATATTCAAACCTTATATTGAAAGAATGGCCGAAATGAGCTGAATCCAAATTTGAAACAACATACAGGGTGTCCCATTTAAAAAACCTGTTTGGTTCACCCTGTATAAATGAAACACTCTGTATAACCTAAAATAATTTAAAAATATGCACCTGTTCTTTCTACTACACTACCATTTTGTCCTCCTATTCCATTAAATAAGGGAGGCATCGCCCGCGGACGCAAGTTTGGGACACCCTGTATTAACATCATCCATATGTACCTTGTCGTAAATAAAAAGATGTATTCTTTCAATTTCTGCAATAAAAAATGGGGGTTGACATTTAAAGAAAATGTCAATGACGTCATTGAAAATAAAAAGTCCAAGCGTTTTTTTCCTACCATTTGAATTTTAATTGAATTTATCCGCTACTTTACGAACGCACTGTATATAAAAAGTCCATAGTTTTCATTAATATTTAAGCGCAGCAAAGCGCCCCAATTCGATAAACGGTTCAAGGCACTCCTTGAGGGTCAACTCGAAGAATTCCGCAACCTTAACCTTCCTGACCAACCAGACAACGAGAATCCCTTTTATGCTCCCATCACGTCCGATCAGGTCCACGGTTATTTCAAAAAAGGAAAAAATTCTCCCCCAGGTCATGGCGGCCAAAATCGAAAATTCCTCCGTCATTTATACAACCCAGTTCTCCGATTACTCTTCAACATCTATAACCAATGCTTAATCCTATCCCACTTCCCGACGGACTGGAAATCGGCCTCCACCGTCATGATATCCAAACCCCACGCCGACCAAACCTCGCACTCCACCTATAGACCAGTTTCCCTCCTGAGTTGCCTCAGAAAATGCCTTGAGCAGATTCTAGCCAGGCGACTCAGACACCACCTAGAATTTAACGACCTCCATCCCAACCGCCAATTAGGCTTCCGTCCCAACCGAACGTGTTACAATCCCTTGGTGAAGCTGCTTACAGAGACCACCAGAGAATTCAATCACAAGCAATGCAATCTGACTGTATTTCTAGACATTAAGCAAGCATTCGACAGGGTCTGGCACGTCGGTCTCCTGCAGAAGATCCGTAACCTCAACATTCCCGATTCCTTCTCCAAACTCATACTCTCGTACCTGACCAATCGGTCAGTTCTGGTCAAAGTAGGGAAAATCTTCTCAGATCCTTTCCAATCCACACCAGGCGTACCGCAAGGTTCTGCCTTAGCCCCGATTCTTCGCATCCGACATTCCCGAAGTCAAACAACTCGGAGTAGTCGTTGCGCAGTTTACGGATAACACCGCCTTCTGGATGATTAATCGGAACAGCGAAACGGCCTCCCGCCTCATCCAAAACCCTACGGAACTTCAACTAGGCGAACCGGTGGAGTATCCGTCAACCCCACTAAACCCAAACAATCCTCTTCCGACATCCTAATTACACCGAAGATAAGTTCCCAAAGCTTGCCTCCAGTAATGTTTCACTCACCCTAAACCAAGAAAGACTCACACTTCAAGATGAAGTCACCTACCTAGGAATCCTCTTCACTATAACCCTCAATTGGCTCCCCGATGTAAAAATAACACTCAATAGGATTAGAAACCGCGCAAAACTACTGGGAGCCCTCCGGGGTAGAATCAATCAGAGGTTGTCACCCTAAAATACTTCAACACACCTACAAAACATACATCCGTCCTGTTATGGATTTCCGAGCACCCATATACACCAATATAAACCGCAATCACCTTTCCTCTCACCGCCCCTTGTGAACGCCGAATTTTTAGACGCATACATAGATTACCCCTCAGGTACCCTAGTGACCTCACACCACAAAACGCCAACATACCACCAATCACACAGAATCCAAACACTTCAGAAGAACTTCGCGCATAAAAGAATTTTCGGCGATACTATCCCAACCAAACAAATCCTTACCACTCCCTACAACTACCGTTTTCCCCAATTCCCATGAAGACCTAAATTAAAATTCAAGCATCCCTCCGCGATCCTCACACAACTCCTTGACGGCCTCCCCAGATAACATCCCATTTGCCCCTCCGCATCCCCCCGCCTATTCGACGACGACCTAGCATGAAACCGGACAACGAATCGGATTAACCACACTAAGCACGCTACACCCCACTAAACACACAGACACACACACACGGACGGACGGACGCACGCGCCCACACCCCCACCCACCCACACCCCCAACCACACCCACCCACACTCACACCGACACCCACACCGACACCCACACACTGACACCCACACTCCCGACACACACACACACACACACACACACACCGACACCCACACTCCCGATACACACACATACCGACACCCACACACACCGACACACACACACCGACACACACACCCACCCACACCCACACACACACACACAAAGCTAAACGCTACTATGCTGATCAAGAATTGGATAGAATTTTAAATGGTTTTTATCTTATTATATGTGAATTCCTTTTTTAATCCTCAATTTGATATTTGATATGTGCTTTAACAATTAAATACCTGTATCCTATCATTTAGCAAAACAAAGCTTAAATATTTTTATTTATTCGCCATTAACTTGTGATTTCCATCGCATACGTAAATTTTACGCGCGTTAGTAATAAGCGTGAAAAATTATGGTTATGGTTCTAGGGTTAAACCAATTAACACATTATTAAATATTCAAATAAATCTAAATCTTTTTTGCTTTTTTTTACACCAAAAATAACAGTGAAGGTCGAAGTCCGCTCATTCGAGGGTGAAAACATGAGTTATCTTAAATAACAATGCAACTCAACAGAAAAATTATATTTCTAACTTTTATCATTTATTTCCCACGCCATGACACATGCGCTTCCCCTATAAAGGGTCGGGCTGTATTTAAATTTTATATGCCTTACAATATATATTTTGCTTTACTCTCCACACTTCTGTATCTTGTGCTAATGTTCTCACTTCCCTCCAAATTATTCTGCTGTTTGTCTTACTTGTACTTTTCATATTCTTTGCAGTCTCGGTTTCTCCCGATTAGCCTTGGTTCATATACTTTCTTACTATTCCATCATCATTCATCCTGTATCGATGTCCCAGCCAGTTCAGTTGTCTTTCTTCTATTATTTGTTCAAAGGCTACTTACTATATTTAGTTCGTACACTACTTCTCTATTTCTAATTTTATCAATTCTGCTGAACTCTTCTATTCTTCCACGGACGCGCATTTTCATGGCCTTAATTTTACTGCTATACTTTCTAGAAAGTTTCCATGCTTTGCTTCCATACACTACTGAATCTTACAACTATTTGGTATATTGGTATATTTATTTCCTTGGGTAATTCTTTATTCAGAAAAATGTGTTTTTAGTACATTATAAAGGGTGTCCGGAAATTGCGTGTACAACGTAAGACCAGAGATTCTTCAGCTTAAGATAACTCCATATAATACAACTATCTTAGACCAAAATTGATTTGTAACAGAGATATAGAGGGTTAAAGTAAAAAATTTTAGTAAAAAATAGATATTAAATAGATCTTACCGCTTAAAAAAATGTACTTGTTGAAAGTCAACCGTTTAACAGATATTCGCTAATATATCAAGTAATTAGGGATAATTTTGATACAAATAATTGATAATAATTAAAATACTTGTCACTTGGATATTAAATTGAACATTTTTATTTATCTTTTATATCCGATAATAATTATAATTATCGTCCTCAGTAAATGCTAATAGCTTTTAAAATTAATTGAGATTTTAAATAAATTTATAAAACGCAAATATGAGCCTACTATTAATTTATGTAGTTAAAATTAAAATCACATTACAATTTCACTGTACAATATCAATTAAAATTATTGATAACTGCAAACTATTACTTTGTTAGATTTGACTAGATCTTTAATTGGTGTGTTAAGTTGCTATTTGTGAATGCTTTTATTAATTAAAAATTTAAACCCGTAAAGCCTATTATTTAATTTTTTTTTTACTAAAATTTGCATACGAGGTATGGTCAAAAAGTTGCGGTATGAAAGATGAAACTTACGATAGGTAGCGCCCAATATGCATTACGTGAAAAATAATACCGTTTTTTCTATTTACAAAACCCCGCTATGCAAAATTTCAAGGTAATACGATCTAAACTTTGGTGATTATTACAGAAACACTTTAAATTTGTTTACTTTAACACCCTGTATCTCTCTTACTATGCAATTTTGGACTAAGGATGTTGGTTATATCGAGTTAATTTAAGGTGAAGAATTTGGTCTTATGTTGTAAGCGCAATTTCCGTATACGCTGTATAGGCTCCCTACTTTTCCTTCCGCTCTACTATTGCTTTACTTATTTTGTCATATTCTATGATCGTGCCTAGATACTTGTAGCTTGATCCAATATCTGTCCATTTACTTCTATTTTATGCTGTTTCAACATGTGGACCATTATCATTGTTTTACTTATGTTTACATAGTTTCCCCGTTTTTGGATTTTAGTTCTTTTTGATATTCGTCCATGTTGCTTTGTAACTATTCTTGTCTTTTGGCCTCAGTCACCATATCATCTGCAACTGTAGGCGTCTTTTTAATTTTTTTTTTAATTTTCATTTTTCAGAATCGTATGTCTTTGCATTTCTCTTTACATCTTTTTATGGCGTCGTCTACTACGATTAACGGTAGTAGTTTGAGGTGAATTCTGTGGATTCATTGTTGTGTTCCTATTTTATTTGTATTGCTTTTATATAAGGTTTGAATTATGCTTATCGTGCGTTCTTCGATTCCGCTTCTCATTAAACTCGATTATTTTCCTTCTTATTTTCTTTCTCTTGCTTAGTTCGTTTTCCGTCACTTCATAAGTTCCATTTGTACTAAGTAGTAGTCGTTCCCAATCTGCTAATCCTTTCACTTATACGGCCTCTAGCTCTCTACATACTATGAAATAGTTGATGATTGAATTAACCTTCCTGAAGTGCACTTCTCTTGTAAATTTGTGCCATATTGTGCGAATTTTTGTTTGTAAGTATTAACACTATTTGCACCAGGTAAAGCACATAATACAGTTGGGGAAATGAAGAGAATGGGTATTGATATCCATGGAGTTAGCAAAGCAAGATGGCCGAGATTAGGACAAAAAAATATAGGGGAACATACTATGCACTATAGCGGCAATAATGAAGCACAACACTATAACGGTGTTGGGATTATAATAGCCAATAAAAATAGTAAATCCGTTAAATCATTTGTTCCACTGTCAGATAGAGTTGCACTACCAAAAGGGAATACAAGGCGTAAAAGCTTATCTTGGTGTAGACATTGGGACCGACCACAACCCGGTCATAGGAACACTGTCTATAAAGCTCAAAAATAAAGCATCGTACTGAACAAAATCCAGATTTCGACACACTTAAGGAATCGGAAATTCAGAGAAATACCGAACAAACTAAATACGAACTTAAACGAACACTACAACAAGAACAGTCCATTAAGAAATCGTGGCGTAATCCAAGGTACACAATTGAGCAAATACAACAATTAACAGTGGCAAGGAAACCATGGATGAACGAACTTCTGGATCCGAAAGTACTAAGGAACTATAAGAATGAAAACGTGGAAAAATATAAAGAAACACAAAGAAAAATCCACAACTTAATTATATACGCAAAAGAAAAGTGGTTGAATGAACTATACCAAGAACTAGAAGAATTACAAGAAAAACACGACCAGTTTAATATATATAAAAAAGTTAAAGTCACAGGAGCAAGGAGAATGTTACTTACTGCACACCAACTTCCTTGTAAAAGATAGCAACTAAATGATTACATATCTAAAAGGTGAGTGGCTCAAATATGTGCATGATTGATGATGAAAGGGCAGAACCTGAGTTAAAACAAGGTACTGAACCAACGCTAAATATATTAACATCGGAAATGAATACAGCAATAAAATGATCCAAGAACGGAAAGGATGATGACCTGACAACGTGCACGTGGAAATGCTGAAATTACTCGGCCAAGAAAACATCATGTTATCAACTTAATTAATAAAATCTACAAAACAGAAGTTCTTCCCCAGGATTGGCTCAAATCAGGCTTCATACCAATTCCTAAGAAAACATCAGCAAAAAGTGCTCCGATTTCAGATTAATCAGCTTGAGGAGTTATACTTTGCAAATTTTACTAAAAATCATACACTGACGCATCTACCTTAAATGCGAACAAGTTAGATTTAGACAAGGTTTCGGCACAAGAGACGCACTTTTCGGATTAACAGTACTACTCGAGAAGGGTAGAGATCAGAGTAAAGATGTTTATTTTTGTTTCATTGACTATGAAAAGGCTTTTGATCACATAAAACATATAACATTGATACAATTACTCCAAAATCAAGACTTAGATCATGAGGATATTAACCTAATAAAAAAACTTATATTGGGGACAAACAGGATGTGTTCGAGTTTGGGACACTTTAGCATCAGATATACCAATAAGAAGAGGAGTGCGCCAGGTTTGCACAATCTGGCCTCTTTTATTCAACATATATTCGGAATATATATTTCAACAAGCCCTGTAAAAAACTAAAATTGGCATAAAGATAAATGGCGAAATAATAAATAATATGCAATTCACCGACAACACTGTCATCTTTGCAGACACCTCAGAAGGCCTACAAATAATATTAAACAGCATTATAAATGTTGGAGATCAACTCAACCTAAGAATAAATACATCAAAAACAGTAATGGTTGTCAGTAGGAATTTAAACTTACAAGCCAATAACCAATAGAACATAGATACAGCGAAACCTCGATTCCGAAATTGAAATTAGAGCACGAATTGAAAACGCAAGGGCAATGCTCTAAAGAATGAAAAAATTACTCACAAATACTAGATACCGTTTTGTGAACACATACATATGTTCCATTCTGCTATATGAAACAGAATCTTGGACAATGGGAATGGTAACAATGCGGCGTTAGAAGCCATTGAAAAGTGAATTTTCCGCAGACCTTTGGAGGTCCCGTGGATAAGACGTGTAACAAATCAAAATGTTCCCCGAATAATGGGAACTAAAATAGAACTCTTAAAACCTAAAATGGCGAAAAACAAGTTATCTAGATCTCATACATACACACACGCCTCCAAACACACGCCCACACACCCTTTACCTGACCTCCCCAGCCACCCACACACCACCAACACACCACACACACACACAAATACACACACACACACACAAAACACTCAAACTCACACTGAAACACACACACACACACACACACACACACACACACACACACACACACACACACACACACACACACACACACACACACACACACACACACACACACACACACACACACACACACACACACGCACACACACGCACGCACGCACGCACCCACCCACACACACACACACACACACACACACACACACACAAACACGCGCACAAACACGCGCACGCACGAACACGCGCACGCACAAACACGCGCACGCACACGCACGCACACGCACGCGCTCGTACAGACGCGCTCGCACACGCGCGAGCGCACGCGCACACGCACGCGCACATGCACGCACACACACACACTCACTCACTCACTCACACACACACGCACGCACGCACCCACACACACACCCACCCACCCACACACACACACACACACACACACACACACACACACACACACACACACACACACACACCCACCCACCAAACCCACCCACCCGCCCACCCACCCACCAGTTTCTCGTCATCGATCCAACAGAATATCATCAAAAAAATACACGTGTAAATATTTTGTGACATATATTAAGCAACTTATACCAGTGTGTAGAGATGCATTTTGTTTCTTACATGAATTGGAAGAAAGAACGTTGAAATAACGCAAAATTTATTAAAACTTGAACACTGGCCCCATCACCAGATAAGCGGGGCCATCGTAAGAATCGTTCTCATAAGATAGATGATGATGTAATAAATAGCATTGTGAGTCATATTAAGCAGTTTTCTGCAGAAGAATCCCATTACTCTAGAAATAAAAACCATAGCAGAAAATACCTCTCTTCTATACTCAATGTATCTCAACTACACCAGCTTTACATTGAACAATGTAAAGAGAAAAAAATGGACGATAAATATATGGTGAAGGTGTCTTTCTACAGACACATTTTTGCAACAAAGTTTAATTAGTCTTTCAGGCACCCGAAAAGCGACACATGCAGGGTTTGCGACGCTGGGGCAAATTCGATAATCATAATGAAAATTATGAATTTGCTTTTAATGCACAAAAATTAGACCGCACCATTCCATCAATTGATAAAGAAAAATGATACATAACTATGGATTTACAACAAACTATGCAGTTGCCAAAGCTATCTACTTCCAAAGCGTTTTATTTGCGGCAAATGTGGCTTTACAACTTTGGCATTCATTGCATTACCTACTGTGAGTAATGAAATTGGTAATTGTTTGCTGCGATTTTGTAAATTACTTAAAGAGGCACATCCTGAAATTGAACATCTTATAATTTGGTCTGAGTCTAGTGATGTGGGCAGAACAAATTTTTTTATATTGTGTCTACCACTTTTTTAAAGTAGTAGATCATAAATTTCCTGAAGTTGGTCACAGCTACTTAAATTCCGCTCGTGACTTTGGAAGGATTGAAAAAGTATTGAGGAAACATCAGACAATATTAATTCCAGACCAGTATAAAGAAATCATTACATCTGTAAGTACAAAGAACAGTTTATGCTTTAATATGGAGAACTTTTTTATAACTTAGAAGATCTTCCGGCCAAACTTCACTTATACAAAAAATTAAACAATACTGTTAACGATAAAGTAAATTTAGGAGACAGTGTAAAGTGGATTAGAGTAGACTAGTTTGGGTTCTATTATTATAAAACTAACTTGGATCAATTTTCCCCATTTTTACAGGTTGATTTAACACAAAAAAGGCACTAAACATATCCTTTCTGAGGAAATATTATTAAATAAGTTATCAAAGTGTGGGGGTTTAAGTATTGACAAAATGAATAACCTACAAGAGCAGCTAAAGTTTATTGACGAGGATTATAGATGGTTTTATGAAGAAATTTTGAGCGAAAATATTGACAAGGAAAAAGAAAAACCTGTTAGTTTAGTTTTGCTATTGCATGTTTTCTAAAGTTTATGTACCGATTACAGATTCTAGACCTTATTTTGTAAACGTTCCTATATGCAACATTAAAAATATTATCAAAAGCTACATGACTCCTTTATTCAAAATAAACCGCATAACGTTTTTCATCTAAAGTTGGTGGATGAAGGTGTTACATACACTTAAATCTGATTTTAACAAAGACATTTTACAAGTTTTTATTATCAAAGGACTTCAAAGAAAATTACTTAGTTTCCCTAATATATGCCGTATTAGCAAATAAAATTATAATTCAAAGAATTGTAGATAAAAACGCGTTTTATTAAATTACTCCAAAATTTAAAAATGTGACATGACACCTTTATCCACTTATGTCTTCAATTATAGCAAACGAGCGAAATACGTGCAAAACACGATAAGGGCTATTTTTCGAAGAAGAAACTAGAAAGTAATAAATAAAAGCATCAATGCAAAACTACAAGGGAATGTTCGATGCGATAACCTGTAGCTAGGCTACATCAACAGAACAGTGAAATTTATGTAACTAGCAAGTCATAAAGGTAAAAAGTAAAATTGATAAAGTAACGAATAAATAATAGCGCAGGAATACGGTGATATAGAAATTCGAGAGAAAGCTAACCAATATACGGCAGAAAGACCTGATAAAAGTGCAACGGGAGATAAAATACGGGTCAAATCCCCTTTAAAAAACGGGAGTACAAACAATAAGCTCTATGCATAAAAAAGCGGTCAGTGGATATACGAGAAATAGGGCTAACAGTGAGAATTTGAACAGTAATCCTTGGTCATTTTGTTGAATCAGCATTCATAATTCCCCCCCCCCCCCCCAAAGGGGAGGGCGAGCTGTTTGAGCTTTCCAAGCTCCTTCAGCCACAATCATGGATTCCCAGCATACATACATACATTACGTATATATGTATGGTGGTATTAAGGACGGGTGACGGGTGTGGTTAGAATAGGATCGGAAGGAACGGAGTTAGAGTTATGAGGGGGAAAATACTACTCCAGCATTCGCCTAAATAGCCGTACATGGTGTGCGTATACGCAGTGACCATGCCGCTACAAGTGTATGAGGAAAACCCCCTGAAAAAACATCACACAAGGTAGGCAGTAACGGGAATTGAATACATTACCTACCAAATGCTAAGCAGGTCGTGTCACCACTAGTCTACCAGGTCAGTAGCATAGTACATCAAAACCGTGAGGCAATGCTACCGACGTGACGAACATATAGAACATATAGTACACACACCTATCGCCATCTAAAATATTGTGAAGATCTGGAAAAAAAGTGCCAGCAGCTCCCAGGATTATGACATTAATTATGTCAGCATTCAAAGTGTTAAAAGGTCTCCCCCTTGCGCAACTTTTTCCTAATTTAACCGATTCTTTATCTATCATGGTTTCTGAGATGTTGCTCATTATTGTAACTGCCAAAAATTAACAATAATCATTTGTCCATAAATGCCCAACTGGGTACTGTAGAGACCAACTTCTGTAAATAACGTGGTATTCAGATGTAAACGCTGCAAATTGAAGTCGTACACTTGTAGTGGTGTATTGTCTAGATCACTATTAATACTATTTAATTTATCTTTACGATCTTTTCCAGTTGTATGAAAACGGACTTGTATTTGTACTGTGCTTAAGTCTGGTGATGACGCTACTCAGATTCACAACTATAGACTTATTAGCATTTTACCTAACTTTGCAAAAGTATTTGAAATTGCTATTTATGATCGCATTTACCCATCAGTTAACAGACACATATCAACACTCCAGCATGGATTTATGACAAATAAATCTACAGTTACAAATTAGGTTGTTTCACATATGTTTGTGTTGGACCGCAATGGTGAGGTAGACACTACCTATATTGACATATATGATAAAATTCAACACTCTTATTATCTCTAAATTGCACACTTTTGGATTTCATGAATGAGTACATGCGTTTTTTTAGTTATTTTTGTAATGTACAGTTTGCAACTTACAATAACTTCAATTCTGATCTTCACACCGCTTCCTCTGATGTTCCCCATGGGTCGAACTTGGGACACTTGCCTTTTCTGATGTTCATTAACAATCTGACTAATTACCTATCTTGCAAACAACGTTTATTTGCGGACAATTTAGAAATGTTTCTATCAATTTCTAATAAAACGAATTGTGAGTACCTGCAGCTTCAGATTGATCGTATTCATGAATGGTGTACTCAAAACTCTCTTCAATTAAATGTTTCCAAATGTAAAATAGTAACTCTACAAAATCTCAACAATTTTTTTTCCATTAAAATGCAACAATATTGAACTTATACGCATAAATGTTACCACTGTGTCCGTTCGATCATAAACTGCATTTTAATATTCATATCAATATCATGTGTATATCTGCAATAAGAATGCTTGGGTTTATTATGCGAAAATGGAAAATGTTTAGCGCCTCATCTTCTTTAAAAGCTCTGTATTATAGCTTTGTTAGCTCAAAACTCAAAAACCGTGCATTAATTTGGTACCCATATTATAACATTCAAAGGGATGCTTTAGAATATGTGCAGAATAAGTTTTTGAAATATGTATACTGTAAATGCGATGGCTTATATCATCCACATGCTTACGATCGTACACCTCTTCTCTCTAGATTTAAGATCCAATGACTTACGACAAAAATTATTTAGCTTACAGATTGTATGGACCTTTAATGTTAAATTTTTTTCTCCCACATTTCTGTCGAAATGCATTAACATTTTATTGTAAAACTGCCCACACAAATTTAATACTAAAATTCCCAATATATCAAATGTGTGCTAACTTCAATGAAATATCACATTGTATTGATATCAACTACAATTCAATTAATGAAATTAGATATGCCGTAATTATTGTCATTAGTAGGAGTTAAACTGTAAATAACTAATATTTTTCGTTTGTGTATTACTTTTTTTCTTTTTTTGTTATTACCTTCATTTGCATAACCGCACAGCCTTCAATTACTTTAGTTTATTTACTTAGATTATATACGTTTTCTGTAAATGGACATTTTTTTCTGTTAGGCAATAAATATATGATTAATATACGCCAAGTATGTAACATAGCAAAACTTCATCAAGCAGATATGATGTTACTGCCAGGTGTAAACAAAAATTATAAATTAAGAATGCCATGGGGTCCTTAAGTAACCCTGTTTAGGCATTTTGGGTTAAACCGGATTAGACAAAAGAACAATCAAATTTAATGGTTTTATAATTTGAAGAATTAAATAAAGAAAATAAGCACAAAGAATAAATCGACATGTATAATTGGTGCATACTCAAATTAATAATTAAGCTGCACCTATGTTATTGATTCTAAAGAAAACTGATGTAATGCATTAGAACATGCGACCTAGAAACCTCATTACACAAAGTAGTATTTTTATTAGTAAAACAAAATGCATGAACAAAGAAATATTATCTACCACAGAATTGAAACAGTAATCTAAAAACAATAAAATGTAATAAAAGCATACAATATTTTATTACAACTGTAAGAAATCTTAAATTATAGGTAGCTATAATGCATCTAAAGCTAAAATTTGAAGTAAAGGATCAAGGCAAATAATGCAGCAGCCTTGATAATGACCTTGAAATTTTTATAAATAGCACAATTAAGTTATCAAAATTCAAAGATCAATTAGAAACAAATAAACGTTGGTAGATAAAATTTGATACTTACAAAAGAAAGTAACAGCCCCATCCACTTCCGGAACCCCATACATTTGGAGCAACACCTTTATATAATCCTTTTATTCCTTCTTGTTTAAGGATTGTACAAAATGCATTTGTCAAACTACTATATTGTGGTATTTTGGCTGTTCCATCACTAACTAAACATATATAAACGGCAATAATAAAATACTTAATATTCACGTTCTATAAGAAAAAATAAAACTTTTAATACACACCAGCAAACCGAATTTTCATTAAGTCGAGAGGATGTAAAATAAGTGTCGAAATAGCACCACCTGAAATTCCTGCTAAGAGGTGTTCATATTTAATACTACTGAGTACACTGGATCCTGATCCAGTGCTATGGGAACGATTCTTCATTTTTAAGTATTTACTTTAACAATTTTTGTGAAAGATATTGCTATGAGGCCGTATTTGAGTAAATAACCTGCATTTTGAATTGTTTCTTTACATCGATCGTGCAAGCAGTCTGAAACAAAGTTTTGTATTAGTTTAATTAATCGCAATAAGTAGATAAAAACGGTACATCATACTTACATAAAACATATTACAAAAATGATTAAGACGACCCTGTTTTGTACAATTCCTGGATTTAAATCTCTTGCGTCATCCAAGTTTACCTGATGTTGAATTAATTAAACCAAATACAGTTTGATTTTTATTAAAAAGTGATCCTTAAACAAATTTCGAAGTTAAAGTAAGTTTTGGTACAGTTAAACACTTAATATTTTGGTGAATAAAAGGATTTTATAATGTGCAAATTTTTGCTCCTATGTCAAACATGGGTGTCAGATAACAAAGAATGAACTGAAGTTAGGTATAATGAACACATTGATAAATTATGCGATCAGTCACGTGAAGTTAATTATAGAATAGAAAATGTTATTATTATCTACAGGGTGTTTTACATAATAACACAATCCAGTTTTTTTTTTGTTCAAGAATAAAACGTAAAAAAATAAGGCATTATTTTTTAATGCAGCGATTATAAATTATTAAAATAATACAGTTTAATTGCTTTTTAATGTTTCCGTAAATGATACGATTCCTAATGTATAACTAGATTCATTATTATCAGTCTACGAAATTTTTCCGCTGTGTAAAACTATTGAACGACAATATTACTTTAAAACTTGTTATCTTTAAAATGATCAATATCCATCTGTAATAAAGCGTCTCATTACGACTTACATTTTTGTATATTTAAAAAGATCAAGCTAATGAGTTTGGATATTTGATTACCTTGTGTATATATATATAGATTAGATAAGTTTTATAAATTATTACAGGTTTTCTACAAGACAGTCAATAAATAAGCAATATTAACGTTCTTATAGGAACAAAAAGATAAGATTTGTACCCTTGTTTAGTAGGTATATTTAAATAAGGCTTACACTTATGATTGATTTTAATACGTTCTTGCCATTGAATTGAGAAACATGTCTAATTTCCTGTATCTACTGCATCAATATTAATTACAATAACAATTAATGCATTTTTCTAAATAATACAATCGCCTATTGGTTTTCTCTTTTCACTCAGTCCATCGCTCGGCCATTATAATTACCAATTCGTACAGAAGAATGCTTTATATTTTAATATAAAAACGTTTAGATGCTTGAAATGTTGTTAAAGGGCACGTAAAATGTATTTCGTTGCCAAACGAAAGAAGCATCTACCACTAACCTCGTTTTGTTTTATAGATATTTGGAAGTGTTGCGACATATCTAGAGAAAAATATCTAGATATTTTTTTGCGTATCTAATATTGTACTTTAGTTTGTTTTATAAATAAGTATGTATCTGTAAATCTATCTACAGGGAGAATGCGATGAAGCTCCCTAGTTTTAAATGTTCGTAAGTTTTATGATTGCTGATATTTATTAATAAAAGCTGTTTTGTTTTGTTACAATATTCCTAAGAATACCTTGAACTTCAGTAATATATTCTTTCAGTGAACGATCAGATGGCAGGAAGGTTGACTTTTAAAGAGCGCGCCTAGGTTGCTTCGCGGTGTAAAGTGTGGCTGAGTGTTCATGGCTCTCATGCCACACTTGATGCTAAAACCATTAGGAATTATCACACCAAGCTAATGACGTCTTGGTCAGTTGTGGATAAACCGAAAAGATAGCGACCTTCGGTAGCGCGATCTACAGACAATATAGCGGCAATGAGGGAGATATTCACTCGCAGTCCCGCTAAATCAACACACTAAGCAACTCGTGAGAGTGGAATCGGTAGGCATACAGTGCGTGTTGTGTTAAAGAAGGACCTAGTCTGGACACCCTGCAAACTCTATTATCTTCAGGAATTAGCTTTGGAGGATTGTGACAGGCGAATGGAATATGGGGAAATTATGCGGTCATGGCATAACCATTGGCCAGATGTGTTTAAATGCATTATTTGGAGCAATGGGACGGATTTTCACGTTGGAGGATTTGACAATCGCCATTATTGGGCAAAAAATCCCGAAATGATAACTGAACAATTCTATAGTCGATCAAAATTTACAGTCTGGTGTGGTATGGTGACGGATCGTATCATTGCTTCATTCGTATTACGAGACGCCATGAATAGCGACCTGAAATTTGTTGCCAATGTCATCACAATGGGACAATTTTGATGATATCATTTTCCAGCAAGACGGAGTACCATCTCATTTTGCCTGAATCGTTCGTGACTAGCTTGCCTAACACTTTCCAGGACGTTGATTAGGACGGCGAGGACTACATCAATGGCCTCCTAGAAGCTTCGACCTCACACCTTCTGACTTATTTTCGTGGGGTTGGGCCAAAGAAGAAGGGTACCGAACAAAGCCACGCACTCTGGATGAATTAGATGAGAGTCTGAGTTGTTCTTGGAAATGTACCTCAGCATTTCTAGCAGAAGTCAATTAATGACATTCCTATACGTTTACGTTGTTTGGTCGACAACGCAGGAGCATGTGCAGAATTTTAGTGTGGTACACGCATTCTCATGGTTCTGAGAACCGAGTACAACCTGTTTTGTATGAAAATATTCGTTAACAAAAGAATTATAGACATTTAAAACTAGGGAGCTACATAGCACCCACCCTGATAGACACACGTTATGCAATATCTGAACAAGCTAGATACTGAGATATTTTTTAATTCCCCAGTTTTTTAAAGTTTCTTACCAACCATGAATGCTAGGGAGCTACATCGCACCCACCCTGGTAGACACACGTTATGCAATATCTGAACAAGCTAGATACTGAGATATTTTTTAATTCCCCAGTTTTTTAAAGTTTCTTAACGACCATCAATGAGGCGTAGCCCACAACAAGTTTATTTGGAAAAACTAAAGGTGAATGTACCAACACCAAAGTCATTGTGATCGGTGGAAGTACTTGAATTTGGCACCAAACGGCATACGAAGCATGGCTGTCTTTTTCCTAGCCGTCGCCTTAACAGTGTATAAAATAGTTGAATATCTAAACTCCAGTAGCGTGTTTCCAAGGGAAACGAGGGAAGTACAGCTTTCCTTAGTTTTATAATATCTATGTTTAAAAATTAGGCAACTTTAATTTCAATCATAAGATGAGCATTTTGAAACAATATACTGACATTATATTATTACCGAAACGTTTAAATTTGTACAAAAATAAATAAACAAACCCACATTGATTATTAATGATAACCGTGAAAATTTGCATTTTCACGTTTCGGTTCTTTATATGGGAAAAGCTGTTATATTAGACAACTTAAAAAATAAAGAAAACGCAAATACCAGCTACTTTATACACTTACCTTTTTACTACATTACCGTGATCAAAAGATTATCCCACAATTTTAATAACAGACAAGCTGGTCATATTTCTAGGCGAACTGAAAGAGTACTTATACATAATCAAATTCATATGATCAGGAAAGATTTGAAAAAAAATTATTATTTCCATTTGCAGATTTCATTAAGATTGAATAGAGAAGGTTGGGATAAGAGTTCAGATAACACTATTGAAACACTTGCTAAAGGTGGGAATTTAGCTGTAACACCAAAAGTAATACCATTCGAGAATATAACTTCTAACCTAGAGGGTTCTATTAAACCTTTACCTTTTGATGGTTCAAATGGGGTTAGATATGAAACAGTTAAGGTATTGTAAAGCGAAATCTCGAAAATGTAGGGGAAAGTGGCCCAAAATGATCCCGGCGGTCATAATGGTCCCCCCTCTTTTATTTTTAATATCAGTGCAGCCCTCTATGATTCGAGTGGCTGACTACGGTCAGTCGAGTCGCCATGTTTACTCGACCATTGAAGGTGAACGCTGTAACATCGTTCTATCAAAATATCTGTGAGAACGTGTTTTTTAAGCTGCCTGATCTAAGGTAAGTACTTTTAAACTATTGTAGCAGTGTTGTTATAGTAATAGGAACATTAAGTTGCAATATATTTTAGGAAAACACATAGTTTTGTCTACTGTTTGACGAGTTTACGTAAATATTAAACAGAGCCAACATCAAGTTACTTTAACCTAATGCAATATGTACACTTTAAGGGCAAAATGGTCCCTTACTGGGTTGACTTTTTTTCTCATAAAAATTTAAGACAACAAAAGGGAAAATATTTCAACAAATATTCAAATATCCTTAACAAATACTAAATTGTTTAACTTTTTTTTGTTGCAAATAATAACATGGTTCAAAAATATAAAAGAAAAACTGAGAGGCAGTTATGGTACGAACATCAAATGCAACAAGCAATAGAAGAGGTCCGTCGTGGCTTAGATTACAAAACTGCGGCCATAAACGTTGGTGTTACGCTGATGAGTTTAAAGAGACGCTGTAAAGGAACGAACAAGTTAGCTGTTAATGCTGTTAAGAAACTGGGAAGCGAAAGACTGGTTTTCACTAAGGAACAGAAAGAGGAATTGGTTGCGCATATACTTGACATGCAAAGCAGAATGTACGGTCTCATCACTAAAGATGTGAGATCCATTGCTTATCAGCTTGCAGACAAAAATAATATTGATCATCCCTTCTCCAAGGAAACATGTCTAGCTGACAAAGATTGATTGACCAGTTTTCGCAAGAGGCAACCTCAACTTTCACTAAGATCACCTGTGTCAACATCAGCGGTTCGCGCTCGTGCTGTTAACCGGCATGTCGTGACCATATATTTCACGTTATTAAAGACAGCGTATGACAAAACAAAATTTCCAGCACACAGGATATTTAATGTTGACCAAACATCTTTGATTAAAAATTGTAAAGTTCTAGCTCAAAGAGGTAGAAAAAAAGTTGACAGAGTTGTATCTGCAGAACGAAGTGTGTCCGCTACTGCCGTAATTTGTATGTGTGGATGTGGTTCTTATGTTCCACCTATGGTTACTGTTGCTCGTAAGTGAATGAAAGAAGTGTTGAAAGATGGTGCACCACCGGAAACAGCATTCTATTGCAACGATTCTGGTTGGATGAAAGTTGAGGTTTTGAGGTGTGGTTTGACAATTTTCTTTCCTTTATTAAGCCTTCACAAGAGGATCGTACACTTTTGATTTTTGATGGTTACCTTTCGCACACAAAGAACTTGAGTGTCACTGAAAAAGCCAGAAGTAATTTTGTGACCATTTTATGTCTACCGCCACACACCACCCACAAACTGCAGCCGTTAGACGTGAGTTTCATGTATTCGCTCAATCACTACCACGATAGAGCATTAGAAAAGTGGCTTACTAATCACCCCGGAAGGGTTGTAACCATTTTCCAAATCTCACAAATCTTCAACGAGTCTTACATGCAGGCCTGCACACCACTTAACGCAATTAACAGATTCAAGAAGACGGGTATTTTTCCGTACGACCCCGATGTTTTCGCTGACATTGATTTCGCAGCAGCTGAAGTGACTGAGCAAAACGAACCTGAGAATGACAACGCCCATGAGTAAAATGATGCGGTCCTTGAACAAAATGAAGAAGTCAATGATGAAAATATTGCCGCTCGTGAGCAGAAGGATGAGGCCAATGAAAAAATATTGGAAACAACGAGCAAAATGACGCTTTACCAGCAACGGTTACACTATCCTTAGCTTCGGTTAATGAACCCTCGACATCGAGGGCATCGAGTGGTTTTAACGTATTGCCAAATGATGTTCATCCACTCCCTAAAATGACACAAGAACAGCGCAGCTCAAAAACAAGAAAGGCTGGTGGCACAGTAGTTTTGACAAGCACTCCGTATAAAGATCAATTGTTAGAGGAACAACAGAAGAAGGAAAAGCAGGCCGAAAAAAAGCTCTAAAAAACAAAAATAAATTGGCAGAAAGAAAAGTTCCCAAAGAAAAAAATAAAACGCGAAATGTGAGAAGACGAATAACAAAAGAAGAAAACAGGACAAAAATGACGAGGAATCTTTGGAGGAATTTGTACCGAAACATTTCTACAGTCTCATTCAGGAGAAGGGTGGGTGCAGTGCTCAATGTGCTATCGTTGGGCACATGACGAGTGTGCGGGAATCGACGATAATGTCTGCGATCCATATTGCTGCGACTAATGTATTGACAATGCCAAAGTGAACAAAGTGCGCAAACAGTTAGTAGATAACTTGTAATGTCATCTTTTGCGTTTTAATGCAGACTTGTTTGTATTTTGTCGTTTTCTGATATTTTATTATTAGCTGTTTTGTTACACAGCGATTTAAGTTTATTTTCAATGAATGCCTTCTGGTTTAGCTAGATAAAGTAATTTTGGTTGTCGTTAATTGGTTGTTTTATTACGAAAAAACTCTTAAAATGCATCTAGAGCAAGGAGCATTTTGCATTACTTTAGGGGATCAGGGTGAAACGATCTTTTTGCAAACATCTACATTACTGTCCTCAAAACATTGCTTACCTATTATACCAAAAAGTTGGCAATATTTAAACACACTCTACCGACATTCCAAAAAAAAAATTTGAACTTCTTTTCTTGTATACTTTGCTTTTTACAGACATTTCTAGCTTAGGGGGATCATTTTGGGCCACCCACCCCTGATTTATCCATCTGTCAACGAATTACCTTATTAGATTTTAAACGGAATGATCACAGAGTTTTATTACCATCAGATAAAGGTAATGCAATGGTTATTTTAAATATGAATGATTATAATTTAAAATTTAACAACTGTGCAACTACAAACATGCCGTGATTTCCCAAAAGGTGAAACAAACAAATTTACTTTGAAAACTAGAAAACAAAAACGAATCCAAACTCTTTGAGTAATACAATGTGGTTTATCAAAAATTTACAAACCTAATGTTCATTTAAGACCCATTCTCAGCGCAGTTGCATCTCCTACATTAAAATCTTGCGAAACATCACATTATTACATGCTCACATATGAAAAATTCCTCCATATAAAGAATTTTGCACGTTTCATTGAATGAAAAGGTGTAGAGCTTATGTCATTCTGCCTGACGAAAGCGGACATTTTTCAACGGTAACTCCGCCCTTGAGTGCTATTATTTTCAGTGGCATACGCAAACAAATACAATTTTTATTTAAATTGCGACTTATTTTAAAATGTTAAACAAAACATTTTATTCCGTTATTTATGTATATGCGCAGGGAAATGATGAAATTGGAGATGTGATCAAATCCTTAAGGGAAATGATCAAATCCCGGAAATAAAAAGGAAAATAAAAGGAAAATTAAAATCTACGGTAACCTAGGTTACCGTAGATTTTAATTTTCCTTTTTATTTCCATTCATTTTCCGAGATTTGATCATTTCCGTTAGGGATATGATCATTTCCCATAAGGATTTGATCAAATCCCCAATTTCATAATTTCCCTGGGACATATACATTAATACAACGTAACTATAAAATAAATTACTATGTAACAAAGTATAAAAATTAAAATCTACGGTAACCTAGGTTACCATAGATTTTAATTTTTATTTCCATACATTTTCTGAGATTTGATCATTTCCCTTAGGGATTTGATCATTTCCCATAGGGATTTGATCAAATCCCCAATTTCATCATTTCCCTGCGACATATACATTAATACAACGTAATATAAAATAAATTACTATGTAACAAAGTATAAAAAATAACATTTAAAAATAAACATAATTCACTTAAAAAGGTACATAATTATTATAAGTTTTCACTAAAACTATAGTCACCGTCACTGCTGCTACTTTCACCAATGTTTATAATGAGCAGTTTAACTGTGATGTCAAGTACATTCTCTTTTTCTAAATAATCATTTTCAGTTGCTACTACATAATTGCAGCACTTAATTCTTGTTTCTTGAGTCATTCTCGCAAATAAATTTTCCGCTAAATTTATGGCATCGAGTTTATATGTAGTGGTATGTTTTGCGACATAACCTTTTACTATTCCCCAAACTTTTTCGATTGGATCTAGATCCGGGTGATATGGAGGCAGTCGTAAAACTGTATGACCGTGCTCTTCTAACCATTAATCGAATTTTGTAGGTAATATGATGCTTTTTATGGAGCTTGGGGTTTGTACATGGTTAGCGAATAGGAAATATTCTTGTCAGAAAGCCATTCCATTTCCTCCTTTAAGGAATTGGAGGTGGGGTGCTTTATTTATTTGCATATTACGATAAGACCTGTTCTCATTGACCACTACTGATGTGGTAGGTATATTAGGTATTAATCTTTCTCGCAACCATTATTCGTAATTTTCCGCGTTCGTCATCGTGGTAATCGCCGCTCTTCAATCCTGATTTAAAAATAAGTAAGCAATTCGAAATAAATCTCATATCTCCACAAGCGTGAACAACGTTAACGTCTTTCTTTTAGAAATTGGTGTGAATAATCCGGACAACGTTCCATCATTCCAACACTTAGAAGTTGTATGTAAATAACTTATCCGTAATGGTCGCATATCATTCTTTTTTCAAGAATTTTCCTGTTGTTCTGCGTCTTTTTCCACTTGAATTCAATTTTCTTCACTAGTCAGTACAACGTAAACCTCTTGCCTGTCCACTGTAGTTCACTTTCCTATTTTGGTTGGAGATTATCATATGTAGGACGGCAGCATTCGGTATTACGAAAATTGTAGACAACATTCCGTGTATGGTTTATTTCATAATCTGGTACTGTTGAAATCACGCCCCTGGTTCCTGGATTTCCATTATTTTCCGAAGCCGTTGTATTTGCTTCCTTCATAATCCGTTCAATCGTTATCACTGATATTCATGAACACGTTGCTTATTCATTTGGGAATAGTGTTGCAAGATAATTAAAATTATTGAACACCACTTCGCGTGCTAGTCTGTGCACTGTCCTTCCACCACCTAATGTTGACATTTTCATAGTTATACTTTAAAATATTCACAGTTACACTAAACTAAACAAATTTGTTAAAAGTGCATTAAACACTGCTTTATGCGATTAGAAAGTTGGTCATGGAACATATTTACTCGCTTCATAATCAAATACTAATTACTTACTGCTATTGTTAATATTAATAATTAATTAAAATACCTACATCTACTTCGTACGGAATTGCTGTTGTAAAAACAATGTATAAATTGAAAGGGTGAAAATCAGTGCACTCAGCCTAAATGCTTTAAGACGCCCCACTTAGACCCCTGCGCAACCAAACTTTTCGCCAGGCAGAGTGGCATACACTCTTAATTAAATACGCTAGAGGTGAAATTTCTTAAAGTTCCTTTAAAAGAAGTCATGGATCATATTAATCGCACATTTTTTGAAAAACATAACAATTCTGCTTCCTACCTATTTTCAGTAGAGATAAAAAATTTATGAACAACTTGATTGCGCTGGTATGGGAGCCTTCTTAGTCCTGTCGTAGCTAATTTTTACATAGAGAAGTTTGAAACATTAGCTCTACAAAATGCACATAAAAAGATCTTAATTCAAATCAAGCTTCTGGTTATTTGCTTAAACACATTAATAATAATTAAACGTGTTAGACGTCCCGTAAAGAATAATTACTACTTAGTAGGGTGCATTATGTAGCTTCCCGATAAAAGCCAAATTTCACCTGAATCCTATAAAATTTGATTTTTTAACCGCCCGTTATTTTATGGCTATTCTGTAGCAGTCATATTTAAATTAATGTCGTTTAACGTTGCCCAGGTAACTCTAAGTACCATTTCTCAATGTGAATCGGACTTGTCAGTTATGCATTGTCAAATGGCAAATAGGAATTCAGTTATAAAAAAAAGAGGCTCTTTCCGTCTTTCGTGAGTCATATTAGTATCCGAAATGTGGCCACAACTAAATCAGAACGCAGTCCCCGTACTACTAACGTCAATTTGGAGCAATGGTGACATTTTTGGTGGCGATAAAGTGTTGACTAATGAGTTACCACAGGTGAAAAAAAGCCAAAAATTGACAAGTTTTTTAAATAACGACAGTCTGGATCCAAGGAAAGGCATTAAACGGTAGAAAGACGTAAGTACCAAAGTAGCTATTTACAAAACTGTATTTTATGATAGTACTGGCAAGAAAAACACTGTTTGACGTCTTGTTTCACATGTTATAGATTTTATGAGAGTGGAAAACAAATACTAAGCGGAAATCTAGAGAGATCAAATATAAAACTGAAACATGGAGTGGGCCAACAAGTAAAACAAAAATTAACTCACGGTGAAGACCGTTCGATATACTTAATTTTAAATGTGGCCGTGGCAGGCCATGAATTAGTAGAAGGTGGAATTGTATTCAAAATTATCGAGAATTCTGGCATCGGTCCTGAAGGAAACTTGCCTGAAGAGATTGACCAAATCTTGATTTCTCAAGAGTCTGACTCCAATAGGTCATTGCAAAAAACCACCAATGGTTGTGTTGCAAGCGTAGTTGCAAGTAATACTATCGACAGTACATGCTCCATTGCGAAACCGTAGCAGTAATCGTAGGTCCTCTGCAAAAAGTAGCGCTACACACATCTAGTTGAGTCCCACAAGAATCTGGCTGTTGCGATTAATAATTTGGCTGATGGCATAAATAAAGTGTCAATACAATATGGAACAACTTAGTTTAAATTTAATGTTCATATATTACATCGATATTAAAGAAAAATTAATAACAGTAACTTTTTACGTAGCTGAAACTTTATTTTGTGTCTTTAAATAAAATTATAATTATCATTCACAGAAAATATACTGCTCTAGTCAGAGTACAAACTATCCAATGCCTAATATTGAAGATGTTGCATGATACAAGATTCTTCTATTTGTCACCAATTTTTTGGATGTTTATACTGTAATATAATTAACGACAATAATGAATGGCAATTGGTCCATGAACTGAGTGATCCAGTCTGAATCACCGATTGGTGGTGCTATTAGTTTGATTTGGGCACAATCAGTGCAACCAACAAGATTTGTAAAATAGTATATTTTGCTGAAATCCTGCTTTACCAAATTTTTTGCTGCCACAGAAACAGGAAATTTAATCCAATCATTTATCGAGTAATAGTTTGGTAGGTACACCACTAACTATACAGATATACAGTGACTAACAGATGGATGCTCATAGCAAACGTGAAACCATGTCCTTCATCCAACTGGCAATTACCATGTTTAAAAAAGTGTTACGTTGTTAATGTATGTGAAGTAATTCTTTGCCCTGCTTGTATAAAGGTTTTCATGGAATTTATCAAATTTATTATAAATTGTTTACTTAAACGAAATAATTTGGATTACTCGTGTCCCTTAAGTATCTTCGTTAAAATTTCACTGACGCCTATATTTATAAAACAGATAAAGCTATATTTAACAACTACAGATAACAGTGCTAAGCGCCAAATTAGAAAAAATATTTTCATTTTTACTTTATACTGTAATTTTAAAATCTATAAACACTTTAGTACTCAAAATTAAGTAGCTACATATAAAAAATGTAAATGTAAATGAAAAAGTAGACTTCGAAGTAAATTAATTATGTTTTAACACAGCATTGCGATGCTTTAACATATGTAGTTAAAATTGAATTGAATGCACAAAAACGACCACAATGTTTAAGGAGTAACAGAAAAATATTTCTGTGAATTTGTTATGATTTAACTAAATATTTAATTTACTATTTACTAAAATAAGATAAGATTCCGTAGTTTGCTTTTCAATAACTTTTACTATTATTTCAGGCTTATATTTGCGTTTTTGTCATATATTTGTTTGACAATTAGTGTTTCAAAACCGTAATTGTTATCGAAACGTTTAAATTTATATAAATTTAAATAAAAATACTCGATTATAAACCCAAAAGGTAAGTATTTTAATATAGTTTTTTTTGTGGAAAATTTGTGTTAGTGAAACACATTTATGGTCATGTACACCCGGCGTCAATGAAAAAGCCCATTCTCGAAGTAGTTTTAAAAATGCACAAAAATTTTGTACATCTCTTTAAATTCAAAACTGGTCAGGTAGATTTTCTATTGTTCTGTTGCACAAAGCAGGTCCAAACTCCCTCAGGGCGCGATATAGAGCCAATAAATTAAAAAGGATTCGTTAAAGTACAATACAAAAAAAATAATTTTTATTTAATAAGAGTTTTAGGATTCAATTTCCTGTAAGTGGGCATTACATTTCCTTTTGAGATTTCCTAAAAACCTAAATTGACATTTTTAGCGTTTCCGGTTTCTTAGAAAAGCATTTGGTATGTGTAAATTAAATAATGCCACCATACCTATGGGAAATTTTATGCCAAATAACCAGTTTTTATGAATAGTGGACTTTCAATAAGCGAAGTGTCCCGTCGAAGAAGCAGGCTTGTATTGAAAATGACGGATTTTATATTATTAAACTATGATCAGATATTATTTTGTTATATGTGTTTCGTGTTTACTTTTAGTTAAATCGTTAACTCTGTTGTAATGCGAATAAAAATAAATAATATAAAAGGTAGAAAGAAATCGATTTTTTAAATTTCCATTTTTATCGTTGGAAAAAGAAAACGAATTTGTTAAGTTCAAAAACAGTGTTTCATTTTTGACTGAAAAACTGCCACTTTTATATTAATTCGATTTTTAGTGCTTATCAATGATCTATAGAGTTAAAGGATTTTTTATATTTAAATCACAATTAATGGGAAATTATATGCCAAATAACGTCTTTTTATTTTATCAATTAGGACACTTTTTAATTACAATTACATCTTCAATAATATGATTTCATAAATATTCCTTTTTTGCTACTAGTGTTTTGAATTAAAATGGAAAATAAGCACCAATTTGGAATTGCTTGTATTTCTTCTAATCAGTCTAATTATATCGTGGATTAATTGATTTTTTATTTTTGTGCAACAATTTCATTGAAGTTAATTCATATTAAACATATATTACTCCTATTATCAATTCCTGCATGTGAAGAAAAACAACTGACTTGGAGCTGTTTTAAATTCCTTAAAGTAAACCATAATGACATTTAAATTTATTATCTAATTCCATTATAATGCAATAAAAATCAGTTGTTTGGGGTTCATAAGTACACATACATTCAAATTCATTAAAAATATAAAAAATATAATGCTCCTTTTTATATAACAGATTTTCAAGTCAGTTTCGAACCAGACATTACGTATTTTCATAAGAATTCTTTGACTAACAAACTGGTTATTTAAGAGAATATCTACGTGCCCGTAATATAATGGAAACCTTACCTGACTATTACAATACATTCTTGGTTATTGCTAATATTTAAAGGGTGTCAAAAATTTCTACGTTAGATCGCCTCGCGGGGTGGGCTTTTTCATTGACGTGGGGTGTACCCGACGGCCTACCGATATAATGAGCAGTTAGTGAATACCTTCCATCGTTGCATGTAGCATATTGTGCGATTTCGCATTGACTTCTAATTCATCTAATTTATTTCTTCGGTGAATTTATTGTATCTATAATTTCACTACATATTACATGTCGTTTTAAACATATCCAATCGTTCTTTATTTCTGATAAAGAAATACCGTGTAAACTCCGGTGGGACAGTTTACGTTATACTGTGAGTGTAAGCTGTAGCTTGCGGAAAAATAGCAAACAGTGAATATGGAAACCGAATCGTTCAGTGAGTGTATTGTTTGTAATGTTATTTCCAAACTATTTTCAACATAAAATTTTAAAGAAACAGAAAATAATTTTCTAGGTAAATCAACGCCCCACTAAGAATTCTAACAAAACAAACTCAAACGTGTGGCACTTTCAAGGAAACATTATAAAAATGTAAATGGGTTTCAGGATGTAGTTCTAAATCGATAAATGATCTGAGTAAAGATAGCACCGCCATTTTTCGTAATAAAAAAAAAAGTTATTGTGTTAAGTTGTGCTCGACGTGTGCGATGCAGATTTTTTTAATTTGTTGAAAATTGTACATTTCATGCATACGATAGCTCTGTCATTTTTCGTAATCAAAATTATATCATATGAAATTTTGAAAATACTGTATTAGCAACTGAAATCAACTAAAGAAATGATTTTCTTATGATTAAAAATACTTAAAAAGTGTTTAACTATCGAAACCTACACTTACCTTTTTTCAAGAAAACAGTACATACGATTTTGCATATGGTTTATTGTTTTATTCATAAAATGCAAGTTCTAAAAAAATGAAGACTGTACTGTACAACGTAGCACATTTCAAACACAAATCAGCATAATCATTATTTGTTATGTAACGTAAACTAGTTGCTTCTTAAAAAATATTTCTTTGCTCATTATATGAACAATTTATCCCGGGAAGGTCTCCGTCACAATTGTCTGCGAAGTATAAAGCTCTCTATATTGAACACAAATAACCGATTCTCAGTGGCGAAGACTTTCACAAAATTCTTTTTATACACTCACCCTGTGGGTTAAAATCTATTAAATAAAACCTTCCGTAAATGTTTACGAGAGTTAATCTTGAGCTCGCAATCATCGTACGGAACGATTTACGCTAGTTCAAGGTGTATTGTTCTGTGAACAATATGCTAAAAAATTGTATGGCACTATGTAGCACAGCTATCGCACAACGAAAATGGATGGGCTACTTTTTTTGAAAAATATTGCTTTGTTTGTGATAACAAAAATGGCTGGGCTATCTTCTTTCAAAAACACGTTTTGTTTATAATATATATATATATATATATATATATATATATATATATATATAAAGTCTGTACGACAAAACGTAGCACAATTCAAGCATAACTCAACGCAATAATACTATTTTAATGACAAGTAAAATGATGGGACTATCTCTCACCTGAATAAATGACTAGCAACATAATTAGCAAAGTCTCTACATTGGAAAACCAACCAAAAGATTGATAAATGCGATTTCCTTGGTGCAGATGTACTCAGATTTAGAGGCCATGATGAATCTACAGGGGTGAATCACGACCGATGCCACGGAGTTCTACGGCTAAGCGGCATATCATCGTTAATTTGTAATACAGTGATTATGTAAGTCAATATGAGCAACATTTAAAAAATTTGTTTAAATATACTGGGTGCTCCAAAAAAAGTCGCATATCAAAGTTATGTTTTTTTAGACCACACACTCCGTATATTATTGCATTTTCGAATTTTACATAAAAAATAAGTAGCACTTTCATAAGGGTTCCCCTCTACCTACATACAGAGTGTTTCAAGTTATATCAATTTTTCTGAAAATGTAGGGTTTTAGGAAAAATTAAATATCTCCTAATAAAATTAACTCCAACAAATTTACTCTTAGGTTTAAGTAAAATACTGTTCCCTTAGTCTGTTTATTGACTGAATAGTAAACACCTCTTTACAGGGTGTTCACTTTTTTCTGATAAATTAGTAGAACATTCATACTGAAATATTCGGGTTATTTTAAATAGAACACCTTGTATTTTATATGCTTATCATTTAGCTTACTTAATTACCTTTCAACTTCTATAAGGGTTTCCTATACCTAAACCTTCACATTTTCAACTTATTTAATAATTTTTGGAATTTGTTTGTTCCTGTATCATTTGTAGATTGAAATATCCTCCCAAAATGCCTACTTTTAATGATTTTTGGCTAATGTAACACATTTTCAAATTCAAATCATAGTAACTTTAATTTAAACGTTTATAAAGTTATTTCTAGACTATGTAGATTAAACTAAAAATCGCAATAGATTTTTTATACACTTATCTTTACTCTCTATAACCGTAACAACAAATTGTCACCTTTCAAAACTCTGAGGATGCTTGGCCCGTTCAAGCGAAACAGATCAGCTTCAATTTTAAAAAATAAAGTGAAATCTATTGCGATTTTTAGTTTAATCTACATAATGCAACAGTTTCACAGAGTAAGGATAGAAAGCATGTACACAATGGAAACTAAAATTTTATTTATGTGGTCTGATAATTGGCTCAAAAAATAAAAAAAAAATACAATAAATGTTTGATATGATGTCCACCTTCTTAAATACTCAGTGTTATTCTTTTTTACAACGAACATCTTACGTTTTGCAACATATCAGAGGTGACCGTCTCAAAAGCATTTCTGATTCTTCTTTTCATATCATCTGCAGTGGTGAAATCTATGGATGTTAGTTCAGCAGATCTAGGTGGCCCAATCCACATATCAGGAAAATTCCTCATCTAATTGCAACCACATATTTTATCTAATATTTAAAGGAATACTTCTTAAAGCTCCCAAAAGTTTCTCTTTAAAAACCTACCGTACACGTAAATAATACATTAAAAAAAAAATGTTAATTGTCACTAACTTGATCAAGGACCCATAAGGAATAATCAATACGTTTTTGAAAGTCTGTGCCATATAACCTTTGATGTATTGGTTAAAATCGTATCAATTCTTTTTTGTTGCGAATAAACCTTTATCAAATTGAAAATATTTCAACAACTTTCAACAGACTCGGAAAAATTTGTTAATACGCAAATTACAAATATCTGAAACCTATCATGTACACATAAGATTGGTACCGAGCTTTCTACTTATTGGTAAAGAAAAGTACTACTACATTAGCAAAAAGACATTAAGTAGGTATTTTGGGAGGGTATTTCAATCAACAAATGATGCAGGAACAGACAAATTCCAAAAATTATTAAATAAGTTGAAAATTTGAAGGTTTAGGTATAGGAAACTCTTATAGAAGTTGAAAGGTAATTAAGTAAGCTAAACGATAAGCGTATAAAATACAGGGTGTTCCATTTAAAATAACCCGAATATTTCAGTATGAATGTTCTACCAATTTATCTGAAAAAAGTGAACACCCTGTAAAGAGGTGTTTACTATTCAGTCAATAAACAGACTAAGGGAACAGTATTTTACTTAAAGCTAAGAATAAATTTGTTAGAGTTAATTTTATTAGTAGATATTTAATTTTTCCTAAAACCCTACATTTTCAGAAAAATTGATATAACTTGAAACACTTAGCATGTAGGTATAGGGAACCCTAATGAAAGTGCTACTTATTTTTATGTAAAATTCGAAAATGCAATAATATACGGGGTGTGTCATTTAAAAAAACAACTTTGATATGCCACTTTTTTTAGAGCACCCAGTATATTTAAAATGTTGCTCGTATTGACTTACATAATATCACTGTATTAGAAATTAACGATTATATACCGCTTTGCCGTAGAACTCCGTGGCGTCGGTCGTGATTCACCCTGTATAGACCAAATACACTTAGCAGTTAAATACGTTAATGCATTGTAATTTCACTTTAAAATTACAAACTGCGTAAGGGCACTTTAGATGTTATGCAAAACAATTTAATTACAAGTGTTGTAATGAAAAGAATAACAAGTGAAATTAAATAAACACCGTTTTTTGCGCTTATATTAGATCAAACCACGAACGTGGCAAATGTAGTCAACTATCTAAAATTATGCGTAGGTATAAAACGAGAAGACGTGAAAGAGCGATTTTTGTCTTTTCTAATCATTTGTTAACTTTGTACTTCAATAATGCTTCATTTTTCTCAATGTCACCAAAACAAAGCAGTGCTTTAAATTTGGAGGTACGAAATAGAATGCCAAAAGTAGTTTCTAATCGATAGAATTACAATTGCAAATTGGTTCAAACTATTTACGAATACCTAGAGACAATGACCTTTTTGAATTAATTCTGGATCAGTAACACTGATAAGTGTAAATTATTTCTCTGTGACAAATGCAAATAATTAATTCATGAAATATCGCATCAGCAAGTGAACAAAAGTAAAAGGTTAGTTTTAAAAATAGCTATTGGTATCACTATGCCAAAAAGGAAAGTTTTGCAAGTATGAGCAACATGATATGGACATTGGACTGGCCATAGTTTTTTGTCTTAAATTAATATCTGAACTTGATAACATCTTCTTATTTTCAAGATAAAGTGAAGCGAAACAGTTCCGTATGCAAATATAATGCTTCATACACGATTATGTGATGTTAGTGTACATGTATTATAAAATCGACCCTGTGCGGTCTTCTTCTTTTTATAATTCGTTGATTAGATGAATGTTGTGTTTGTTGCTCGTTCCTTGAAACTAATGAAGCATATGAAAATATAGACCTCCACGATTTGAACTCATAATTATAAATACTTATCTTTTTTTGTTTCAAATAGTGCATTTTAAAATAAATTATACAAAATGTATACGTTACTATAACAACTACAAGTACAGCCAGACCTAAAAAAATTAATAAAAATGTCAACACCGTGATAAAATTTGAAAACGCAATTATAAATACTTATCTTTTTTTTGTTTCAAATAGTGCATTTTAAAATAAATTATACAAAATGTATACGTTACTATAACAACTACAAGTACAGCCAGACCTAAAAAAATTAATAAAAATGTCAACACTGTGATAAAATTTGAAAACGCAATAAAAACGCCTGCTATGTTAGCCAAGCATATTTGAAAGCCAATTATGGAAACTAAATTGTATTTTAGAAAAGATTAGATAGAACGTTAATAAATTAAATATTATTGAACCGCCTTGAAAATGTCAAATCAAAAAACTCCATAACGGACGAAGGCAAACAATGCAAAATGCTACAAACAAAAAATAAATTTTACAAAATTTAATCACATTATAACGTCAGAGAAAAGTTGTGATAAACCGTAATTTAAAAAATGGTAAAAAAATCACAATTAAAAGTTCAGTTAAATCATAACAAACCTACGAAAGAAATGATTATTACTTAAGACTTCTGTTATTGTCCATTGAAAATAAGATGTTTACGTTTAATACTGTTTTAATTTTAACTGTACTTGTTAAATCATTGCAATGCTGTGATGAATAACCATTTAATTGGTGAAGCATTTATTTCAAGATCTAGGAAAAACAGTTAAAATTCTAAACGTACAATAAAATCTGCTTTTTTTAAATTACAAAATGCAAACACTATTTAATCGGAAATTTCCTTTGTATACGCTAATAACTTTTTCTTGTAAACGAACATAATAATGAGTGTGCCTTCATATTTCCATATTATAAGTCTCATATGCTTTTTTTTAAAGTCTACTGGCAAAACTCCTACAACGACGATTCATTTCAAAACTACAGAGCTTATTAAAATGTCTTTTATTCCTGAAAAAAGAAAATCAAAATTAGCTAGCTCTGAAGACCCCAAAGCTATCTGGATTACCAAAGATTCACAAATTTTATTAGTCAGATTGGTTCTCCTACATATCTTGCGAAACATCTGACATTTTTATTACAGTCTCATATAGGAAAATATCCGTAATTTTAATATGCAAGAAGATGACATTATTGCCAGTTTTTACGTTATTTCACTTTCTACTAAAGTTCTTTTAAAAGAAACCATTGAATATCTGATCTCATTATTCTGTTTCAAACTGTCTTACTACTACTATTTTCTATTGATTAATACATGAACTTTATGGTGTTCCTATTATTATTATTATTATTATTATTAGATTACACTCCTAAACAGGCTTAGTAGCCCAATTAAATAGAAGTTAATAAACACAGTGAAGTTAAGAAATATTGACTAAATTAGATATAGACAAGCTGGGACTGTGTAAGTGTGATTGTTTTATTGGAAAATACATAAAATAATCAGTTTTGAAAAAGAGAAAAATACATTTAATTTGATAAGCTGAGCAGTTAAAAATATCAATCTTGTCTTCAACTGTTGAAAGATCGGATACAATGGTGAATATAAAAGCAGATTAGTTTTAGCAGCTGGGAGATAAAAACCCCTAGTCAACCGTGTATTACTTCGTTTAACTCTAAACTGTATCATCCGTAACATTTTTTTACCGTCCATTCTACCAGATATCACCTTAAATGGGAATACCCCAGATTGTATACGTCTTCTGGTCTCTAAGCTGGTAAGGCCATACTCAATTAATAAACACTTCTGTGGAAAGCATTCAACTGGGTAGTGATTGTTCGTTCGAAAAAAAGGGAAATTTCAGGACTCGTCTCTGAACTTTTTCAAGTGCATCAACTTGTATCGAGTAAAATGGACACTATACTATTGATCCGTATTCTAGCTTAGAGTGAACATAGGAATGACATAAAATAATAACGCTTTCTCGTGAACATTTTTTTGAATTCCTTATAATAAAACCAAGGCTTTGATATGATGAGTTTACAGTTCTTTCAATGTGTTTGAAATGACAATTTCATATCAAAAACTACACCGTTGTTAGTTATCGTGTCTGGTCTAGCGAAGGTGAATTTATCTATATTGTATTGAAATCTGATGTTGTCTTGTGTACGTGTGAAAGACATAACTGCGAATTTGGAGTTGTTAACCTTTTTGTATAAGTTGCACCACTCAATGAAACGTTCGATACTACCTTCTAAGGCTAAAGCGACGTTGTCGTTTCGAATTATCTTAAATAATTTAATGTCGTCAGCATACATTAAGCAGTCAACATTAAGGTTACTAATCAAATCATTGATAAAGATGTTAAAAAACAATGGTACTAGGATCCATAGTGTCAAATGCCTTGCTCAGATCAATATACGCGACATCAACTTGAAGTTTATTGTTCAAACTCTCTGACAGCAACTGCGTAAAACAGCAAATTTGTGATGGCAGATCTACCAGGATAGAATCCATGCTGAAGTGGAGAAATTTTTTGTGCCATCCAAACTATCAAATGTTTATGCAAAACTGCTTCAAATACGTTACAAAAGCAACAAAGTAGAGAGATAGATCGATAGTTGGTAATTTCAGCCTTCGAATGCTTTTTGTAGACCGCACAAATTTTGGCAGCCTTCTTAGTGTAGCTACGTTTTACATGGAAAGGTTTAAATCTACAGAATGCACCCAGAAAGTATTTAGTTTGGTACAGATATGTTTACGACACTCTCATTATTTGACATGGAGAAGAAGCACTAAATGAATTTTTAGATTTTATAAATGGAATCCATCCAAGCATTCAGTTTACCACGCCCAAAAAAAAAACAAATAGAAGATTACCATTTTTAAGTGCGATTTCTACAACAAATAACTAATCTGTTTCTTTTAGGGTTTACCAAAAACCATTGTCACGTGGTCGTGATTTTATCCAATCTTTGCCATTAATCTCGAAATTACAAATAATTCATCAACAGCGTACATCTGAAATGTAGTATAAGTTCATGAAACTGAAATTGATAACGCATACTCCAATTCTGTGATGGTCAGTTATGTATTTTTTGGTTTCGTTGCCTTTAATAAATGAAAGTTTGCAGTAAAATTACGATTTATATTCGTACGAGAATCTTGTTAGTTTAGTGGAAGAGATGTAAACTAGTTCTTGTGAAAATAAATGTTCTCGTTATTTTAAATATTGGTGAATTTTGTTAAATAGATTTGAAATTGCATCATGTATCGGTTACATTGATAACGCCCGCTTGTTACGAAATGTTTTTTGGTGATGCAATTTTTCCGACGGCTTGCGAGTTTAGACCGTGTTGGCGCGTATTTGAAACTTTAAGTAATAAATTGGTATGATTGGTTACATTAGAAGGTATAAGAGATCAATGGAAGATGGCGAATTTTGAATGATGTTGAAGGCAGTCATTCCAAGATGTAGTGGAAGGCTCACGTTTTTTGTTTGCGGTTTCGCAATATACACGAAAGGTGTTAGTGTTGGTGTAGTAAGAGGGAAAAGGGTATATCGAACATAGGGTGTATCGAACATTACCGTAGGATATTTTCCGCTTCCATTTGTATGGGATAATTTTAAAGTTTCAACACACCCCCGGTTGTCAATAGTGACACTTTTCGGTCATAGAAGCAATTGGTTTTAGTGTTTTTTGAAGTGCTGAACCCTTGTTCTGTTGACCTGTTTTATCGCATTTAGGTTATGCGGGTTAATGTTAACGAGTTCCTGGATAAATGATAGCTTTCGTGTACACTGTCGACAAATAATATAAACTACTGTGAATATAATGCTTAATAAGTTCGTGTAAACATGGCTTCGTTTTAATAGATGTGTACATAGCGATCAAGAGAGCTTTAACGTAGTTTGTTTTATGAAAGTCAAGTTCAATTTGCCTAAGTTTATGTAAAAAAATTTAAGAATTAAGAAGCTGCTAGTTTCCTTTAATTGTATATAGAAAGGAGCTTCTCCTACATCGTTGTGAGTAAGAAAAGGAAGCTCGATTGACCAATTGTGCTGTGTGAAGGTAACCACATACTTTTTTCTGAATTTATATGAGTTGGTGATTTTAATACGCTTGTTTGTACTCAGACGAATGAATATGCCTGTTGGTTTAAGTTTAATTAAGGAACGTTTAGATATCAATTCAATATATAAAGCATATTCACTAGTAAACTATTTCGGACTGTGCTTTGATTGTTTCATTCTGCTAATGTTAAATGATGTACTGCCAGATTTTTAAATTTTAATGTTCGACGTTTTCTTATTCTTTTTGTGTTGATTAAAATTAAGGAAATAAAATAGATAAATTTGGGTTGGGACTCCTGTAGAGATTATTCCAAATCAGGGTATATAAATTTCATTTTAAGTTACATTTCGTATGCCTAGATATTTCATTGACTGTTTAATTTTCCATGATTATGTTTATTCTGAATATAGATGTATAGTGTTTAAACTTGAGTTTTTTTAAATGTACATATTTTGTAAATAATCTTTACTCACAGCACTAATATTTTTACGTTCATTCAAAATTTAGAAGTTCAGTTTTTTTGGATTACATTCAAAGTTTGTGAGTAATTCATTTGTTTGTGGTAACTGTGAATTTGCACAGTTTTGCAGTAGTATTTCTTTGAAGTGTTTGATTGTTTATGGAAAGTTTTAACGTAATGGATGAGAATTTCTATACTAGAATATTCGCTATTTTGATTTTGACGATAAGTTCGTTTTGAATGATAACATAACGTAAATTATGAAGTGAGACGGTCGTTGACCAATCAGCTGTCGCTTACCTGGATTTGCCAAAAAGGTAAGCAGTTTGTTATTTGTCTGAGAACGAATTTAGGTATTACATCCCGATATCGACGTTTAGTAAACTTTAGGATTCTATAAATTCTCGATCGCGTTTAGTTTTTTTGTGATGTAGTTTCCGTTTTAAATTGAATAATTAATTATCGTATTGCTCAGTTTTTTTTATATTTGAGACAATAATTTTGACGTGGAAGTGTATCAAAATATTTAATTGAGTTTTATTATGAAGCTTCATATTTTATTGAGGTTTGGATGAACTTTGCGTAAATATTTTTGGATTAGAATTTTCAGGGAGAAGGGTATTTCAATTTTGAATAAACATTATGGTTTCCTGTTAGGCCATTATTTGATCTAGTTCATGACGATTTCCCGCTATAAATGTATCTAACAGGTGACGCCTTTTTGACATTTTCTTCCGATTTTGACGTTTTTGGAGTTGTGACAAGTGCCCTTTTGCAACATTAAGTAAGAACCCCGCCCACGCCACTGAGCTATGCCGTGCGTACAAATTGCCTTTACGGCCTGATGATCTAAGGAATATTTGGCATGTAACACAATATTGAAAGATATCATGATAAACTATCATCCACGTCAAAAGATTGTATAATTAAAACTCTAGTAGATCGGATTAAACGAATTTATAATCCCGAACTTTTGGAAGATGAATTAGATCAATTAAAAACATCACTACGAGCGAATGGCTATTCTCTTAAAGAAATAATATACAGTGCATTCATAAAGTGTGGAAACGGCCCATTATCTCACGAGTTAACTATTTTCAGAGGTAAAGCTCGAACACGTCGATTTTTATTTTTGTTTTTTTATTTATTTTTTTAAAATAATTTTTACCCCCACTACCTTATCAGATGTGACGTCATCAAGAATTTTTTAAATAGAAACTGTTTATTTTTATATCAAAAATTAATAGCCAATATTTTTCTGAATTCAAGCATACCAAATTTGTCACAAAAGATTTCAAGCAACAGTATACTGAGTATAATGAAAATCAACGTTTGGATTTTTAAATATTTAATTCACTATTTATTTAACAAGGAAAATTAGTAATAAAATTAACAAATAACATAATTATAATAAATGCTCGAATCGAGCTCCTTGGGTTAATTGACAGTCCCCAAGACGTCCAATGAACTCTTGGGTTATGTATAATTTGTTGCATTTCAGCACGGATTCTCTCTTTGAGATTTTCTAAAGTGGTAGGTCGGTTTACATATACTTTACTTCTTAAATAACCCCAGATCGAAAAGTCCATGGGATTTAAACCTGGCGACCTAGCAGACCACTCAATTTGACTGCGTCGTCCAATCCACCGATTGGGAAAAGTTCGGTTTAAAAAATTTCTACCTGTTACAGCGTAATGTGGACTTGCTCCATCCTGATGGAACCAAATGGTGAGCTCTATTTGACCAGGGTTATTAATGTCAGGAAAAGTTGCCGTTAAAAATGGAACTACATAGGTTTGTAAGATTTCCAAATATCTAAAAATATGCTCAGTATACTGTAGCTTAAAATATTTTATGTGACAAATTTGGTATGGTTGAACTCGGAAAAATATGGGCTGTTAATTTTTGATATAAAAATATACAGTTTCTATTTAAAAAAATTCTCGATGACGTCACATCTGATAAGGTAGTGGGCGTAAACATTTTTTTTTTTAATTAAAAAACAAAAATAAAAATCGACGTGTCCCAGATTTACCTCTGAAAATAGTTAACTCGTGAGATAATGGGCCGTTTCCACACTTTATGAACGCACTGTACATATAACGTAATCAAACCGGCCAGGCTTAAAGCCTTTCATAACTAACCTTACGCATAACATTGAAAAAATAATAATTAGTCATGACATTAAAAATGTTTTCAAACCTACATGAAAAATTAAACAGCATTTAAGAGTATCTAAACATGCATTATTAGCTTCTAGAGTGTATAAGTTATTCTGTTCTTGTGGAAAAGTCTACACTAAAACCACAAAACGTAGCTTTCAGACTAAACGGAAAGAACATATGAGATTTTGTAGATTAAATGAATCAGACAAGTTTACAGTAAGGGTTCGTGCTTTAAATAGTTCAAGTGACGGCATACAGTTTGATAATATGGAAATTTTATCAAGACAAGCTCATTATTATGTTCGTTTACAGCGAAAATCTATTGAAATATATAAACATCTAAATAAGAGGAAAATGTCCGAATAAATAGGTTTTGGCACCTTGCAGTTAAAAAAAGGCAGAATGGGACTTCTTAATTTTAATTTTAACATTTGCTTTGTTTAACTTTTTCGCTGTGTTTTCCCACACCTTGAAGTAAATGCTTTACCAAATAAATGTTTATTCATCACAGTATTGCAAAGGTTTAACATTTAAAATTAAAATATTACTAATTACTACTGATGACGATAACTCTCCGTGTTATCGAAAAATGTAAATCTGTATACGTAAAATTCACAGTGCTGACTGATTCACTGACTGACTGATATATCAATGCACAGCCTAAACCGCTGGTCCTAGAGTCATGAAATCTGGAGGGTGTGTTCTTTGTGAAGTTTATGTATCCACTAAGGGTTTTTAGAAATTTCTCCCCTAAGATGGTGAAATTGGAGGTTGAATTTTTTTGTGAAACTTTTTATTCTATGGGTCGATTGACTCGAAAATGGGTAAACATACTCTTCAGTTAAAATTATGAGACACGTGCATCACAAAATTTAAATATCGGCCCCCACCCCATTCTGAGATCGCAGCAATGCTCGACGGGTACGGCTACTTTTGCATAAATTATCTTAAAATATGCGGTTTAAAACCTACAAAGATATAAATATACAAAGTGCCCAAGGTAATGATGAACAGCATGGAGATCTTGAAAACGGTAAGAGATACGAAGGCGGTTAAATTAGAGAAATACTGCATAAATTAGGACATGTTCAAATATAGTTTGCAAAAGTTCATTATCGTTTATGGTTTCCGATAGTACTTTTTATTACGAAAATGCTATCGAATACAGGGTGTTTCGTTGGTTGCAGCTATGTAAAAAAATAAAGTTGATGTTGGTTTCTCGGAGACGAAGCGTCGAGTAAAAAATTTGAAGACGCCATCTAATAGAATACAAAAAGTGACAATGAAGAAGTACTTTTGGTTTTTAACAATATTTTAAAATAAATGAAGGTATTACGAAAAAAGAAAAACCCAAAAACCGCATTTTGTTTTAAATCTCGGAAACGATAAACAATAATGAACTTTTGCAAACTGTATGTGAACATGCCCTAAATTATACAACATTTCTCTAATTTAACCGCCTTCTTATATCTTACCGTTTTCAAGATCCCCATCCTGTTCATCCTTATGTTGGGCACGTCGTATATGAAATATTTCATAACAATTAGATTCAATAATCTCAATCATAATAGGTAAAATTTTTGTTTTCACGTTGCTAAGAAATGTATTGTTTTTATATAATAGTAATGCTAAAGCAATGTAACATAAACTCTAATTATTTCCTCATAACAAAAAATCAATTAAAGATAATTAAATACAATTAGTTAATGATATTAAAAAAAAGTTATTTGAACTTTCATTTAATTTCCATGGATACAGGAAAATTAAGGATATTAATTACAATAGGCCAAAGTCAAATATAATGCACATATTATTAAAGGGACGAAATTTCACACTTGTGAGTCTTACTGAGATGTTTCTGCTTTTGCCGTTAATATTATATCGCGTGTCTATTAACATAGATTGACGTTAATCAGCCTCATTAATTTCCTTTTTTGGAATTTGAACGATATTCTCATAACTCGACCTAAAGGTTATAAATATTAATACCTTGACCTAATTTAACCTCTATGGAAAATGAACAAAAAACTTTTCCATCCATTTTTAATCAATTGAACAAAACGGAGTAATTACTAATTGAAACTAAAAATCTATATTTAACTCTGCCAAATTCAAATGAGAATCCTCAAAATTTATTAACGAATTGAAAGTTATAATAAAGAAATATACACAGTTACAGATACTAAATCATTTTACAATTTCATACATTTGTAATTTAATAAAAACTCGGTATTAGTTAATACCAAACTACTTCCCACTACATAATTATGCGAACCAAGACACTCGATTATAAATATTTTGTAACTAAAAATTAAAAATCTAGCTAAAAACAGTCAAATCAAGATGTAGGCTCAAAATTAAAATATTCCCTTGGTTTTAATGAAAATTAAGAAAATTTTAAAGTACTGAAACTGGATCATGGCCCCCAATACTAATGTGCTACATTGATACAAGTTGAAAAATGAAATAATAGTTAAAAACCATGAATTTTAAATAAAGGTTTGTAGGTTATAAATTTCTAAGTTCTATATGGTGACCAAAACGAGGAGGGGGTGGAATATTGTACAAAGACAAAATAAGATTTTTGGACCACGGGTAGATAGTAGGTAATAGGTAGGTACTACATTTTAAAAACATTTTTGATCATTTTGATTCATATTGATGGAGCAAACTAAACTTATATTTTTTTAATGAAACAACCTCTATCTAATTACATTTTTGGAAAGCCCATAAAACACGCTTTCGTTTGATATCATATTGCATGGGACTATCTATCTTCTTTTAGAGATATTCAATTGTTAGGCGACTTTTGTATATTTTGAAATGACAAAAAATGTTTGGTGGTTCTGTAGTATTTTGACATATCTTAATTTTCAGATTTTTTTTAATAATGTACAGGGCGTGTCACTGTTTGTAAAAACTGTTTTAAATGATCGTCCCCCCACCCCCCAACTCACCCACGATGTACGTGTCATTCGATGCTTTGTTTGATATTATTTCTTCTTTATCAAGCGTATCTTATACCTAAAATTAATCATTTTCAAAATATTTGCGGTTTATTTGTGAAATTGCGATTGTAATACAAAACGACTGAAATTAGAAGTATTAAGTTGGCGATGGGATTGCAGTTTCTTACTAAAAAAATTTTTCAAGTAAACACAAAAGTTAATATAGCAATTACAAATTCATTTAATGAATTATTTTAAATTTAACAGACTTTTTGAACAAAATTAATGCATAAAACACTCTTGCTTCTAGACAAATTTAAATCAGTCCTTAGTAAAATTTCTGAAGTACTCAAATTGATTATGTTCAAATCAACGATTTCATTTTTTGCATCTGTTTGTAAGTGTAAACGTATAAAGGTAGTCGTGGAATTGTAGTTTCATGCTAAAGAATTGTTTAATAATTGATAAAAGAAACTTTGGCGTTCTTAAATATCTATCACTTACAAACTTTTGAGAGACTCTCAATTCTACTGTAAAAATTCGAATCTTCGAAAATATTTTTAATTTATTGTTTATCTATTGGCATTACCAAATTTGTCTTAATATTGTAAATAAACTACGCATAGTTTTCAGTAAATTAGGCTGGTGAAAATAACTGTAAATATGTATTATTTGTATATGCAACACTGTGTAATAAAATTAACAAATACAAATTACAACAAAACAAGAACAATAAAATGAAAAAGAAAAAAAATTAAAAATAAATTTCTCATTAAATGCTCGAATGTTCTTCCTTCAACTTCAATACATTTATTAACACGTCGCACAAAATTATTTTTCACTAACTCTAATGTCGGCCAGGTGATATTTTCAAAAGCATTTCTGATTCTTTCCTTCGTATTTTCTGGTGTGGTTGGTATTTCTTTATACACATAATCATTTACGTAACCCCACAAAAGAAATCGAGCGGAGTCAGATCAGGTGACCTTAGTCGCCGAGAAATGGGTCCTACTCGACATATCCACTGATTTTCTTTCCAGTGGATTAAAAATGTTCGTACGTCTCGATGGCAGTGGGCGGGTGCACCATCATGTTTGAACAAAATATTTCCATAAACTGCTTCATTAATATATTAAAGAAAGTTAGGTAGCACATCTCTTAAAAAATTTAAATACACCTCGCCGGTTACAGTATCTTCAAAAAATAAGGCTTATAGCATGGGAATCAATAATCCCCCCCCCCCCCCACGCACATTTAATGACCATCGATTTTGTTGGTCAAAATGCCTGATTCAATGAGGATTTTCAATGCTATAATAATACATGTTATGTCTATTCACTAAACCATTATTTTTGAAGGTAGCTTAGTCACTGAATAATATAGAATTGAGAAAACTAGGAACTCTTGCAATTTTTTGAAAAAACCAGTTGTAAAAATTAATTCTTCGTTCAAAATATTGACCATGTAGTTGTTGATGAAGTTCTATACGATGTCCATGGTATTTATGGGCATTTAATAAATTTTTCATGCTAGATTTTTTATATCAGTCATATGTGGTACTTCTGAAGTACTTACATAAGTATTTTTTTGGATTGCAAGTAACACTGTAAGTTGGTTTTCATCATTTGTTACTGCTTTATTAGTTACTTTCCGTTTTTTAAATTTAACACTACCTGTTTCTCCAAATCTTTGTAAAAGATCATGAAACGCGTTAGGTCGCGGCTTTCTTTCAGCATCGGGGTGGGGTATCTTGCTGCACAAATCCTACTTGCTAATAAGCAATTTTTTGACATTCTCCAAGAATAAAAATAATTTTAACGATTTTCTGAATATTTAGAGTAATTTTCAACACTTTGAATAAATTAAAACACAAATTCGGTTTAAACTGCATAGAACCAATTGTTACAAACAATTTTTCTTTTTTCAATGAAATATTGCCATGGCACTATTGTTTTTTAATTGCGAGTTTAAACATTAATTCCAAATAATCTTTGTTATTTGATCAGTAACCAATTTAAATTTGGAAAAAGACGTAGAAAATGGAAAAGTTGATATGAACATAATCAAATTGAGTACTTCAAAAATTTCATTAAGGACTGATTTAAATTTAGAAATTTCATTAAGGATTGATTTAAATTTGTCTTGAATGAAAGAGTGGCTTGTGTAAGAGTATGCACCCACTTTGTTAAAAAAATTCTGTTAAATTTAGAATAATTTAATTCACGTGTTATATTAACTCTTGTTTTTACTTGAAAAATTTTTTTAGTATGAAAAAGAACGCCAAAGTTTCTTTTATAAATTAATACAACTTCACTAAAAAATTCTTCAGCATGAAACTACAATTCCATGACCATCTTTATACGTTTACATTTACAAAAAGACGTAAAAAATGAAATCGTTGATTTGAACATGATCATTGAGTACTTCAGAAATTTTACTAAGGACTAATTCAAATTTGCCTAGAAGCAAGAGTGTGTTATGCATTAATTTTGTTCAAAAAGTCTCAATATAATTCATTAAATCAATTTGTAATTGTTATATTCACTCTTTTTTACTTGAAATTTTTTTTTAGTAAGAAGGGCAACTTAATACTTCTATTTTCAGTCTTTTTATATTACAATCGCAATTTCACAAATAAACTGAAAATATTTTGAAAATTATTAATTTTAGGTATAAGACATGCTTGATGAGAAAGAAAGAATATCAAACGAGGCATCGAATGACATGAACAGCATGGGGGATGATGCCATTAAAAAAAATTGTATTTACAAACAATGACACGCTCTGTATATTATTAAAAGAAATTAAAATACTACAGGACCACAAACAATTTTTTGCCATTTGAAAATAAACAAAAGTGGTCTAACAAATCAGTGGCGGCGGCCGCAAGTGAGATATTTTTTTTTTGCAAAACAATTGAATATCTCTTAAACCAAAGGAAATATTTGGTATTAAATGGAAGCATATTTATGGGATTTCCAAAAATGTAATAATAAGTAGGGCGTTCCATTTAAAAAAGTATAAGCTTAGTTGGCTCCACTAACATGAAACACCCTGATTGATCAAACACCCTGTATAGTTGTATTAGAAATTTAAATACGTATTATTATTGGCAGAGACAAATAACAATCATAATGATACACATAATAAGACAAAATACGGGGAATAAATAACATTGAAGATCTTTATAATATGCATGGTAGTAATTCCCTAAATAATTAAATTTAATATATGTTATACATTACAATAAAGTTTCATAAAGGAAATTAATTGTATTTTTAATTTTTACATTATTTATTTGTTAATTTTAAACCTTTATTAACCTAATTAAGATTTGACGTGCAATAAGTACCATAAAAAATCAAGTAAATTGAATCGTAAACAATATAACAAATAAATGATGAAGGTCATGTTATTCTCATTAGTAGACATTTGTAAATTACGCCTGAAATATCCCGCCTGGGTACAAAAACAACTTTGTATCACACTTTTGGTAAAAACGTATTTTGACGCGTTGTTTTTCTAGAACCGCTGACATACCCCTTACAGTCCCATGGCATCACGGTTTGATTTCCTTTAAAAAGTAATGTAAGAATGTATTGTATGGATCCATGGTTCACCACATTGAATATATATTTTTTTATTTGACCATAAATATGAAAGCATACACTTATTGTATATTGCGATGAAAAAAAGGTACACTCCAATTTACAAGTAAGAATAATGCAACAAAGGTTAGATTCCATATTCCAGAAATTTTCTTCATCAATTTACCTGTTAGGTAATATGATTATGGTTCGATCGCCTTTACATACAACCTTTGTATAAAAAATGGTAATTGTATTATCATGTCTAACTAGCCGGCGTGGAACAGCAGTCAAGGTTTTTTTGATATAGCATGTCAATAAGAGGTCACGTTCCAGAGTACAAATTTCGTCAGAACTATGACAAGCCCCTTCAGATATGAATGTGGGTGTTTCTAGTGATATATATTTCAAAATTCTTTCACATCTCTTTAAATAAAACTAATCTAAAAATTTCAGATCTAGATAAAATGAACATGCAAATGTATTGTTAAGGATACTACAAAAAAAAATTAAAAAAGGAAAATGTTTTAATAGTTGTAGATATATGTTACCTAAAAAAAGATAACAATTCGAGTGCAAATTTTAAACACTCATTTGTCAATAGGAACACAATATATTGTGACAGTGCTGATACCAAAATCTATAATGAAATTGTTTTATTTTCTACAATGTTTATAATAATAAAATAATTGCAAAACATTGTTTATTAACAAAACCGATAATCAGCATCTGCGACCGTGTGATAATTTTCGTTTCTTAAGTTATGTACCTAGAAATTATCACTTTTAGATTTAATTTTATCATGAATTATCACTAATTTAAATTACACAACGTAAATGCACTATATACCAACCTTAATTGTTATTGTTGAATCTTTATAGTTTGTGTACTAAACTAAACACACCGTATATTTTTATCATCTTCTCTCAATATCTATATTAAACATATTGTATTTGCCACTTTACGAAGATAATTATATTTAGCTATCGCTAGCACTAAATGTTATATGTACCTAATCGTAGTAATTGAGATTGGTATGCGGTAGTAACAAAATTGTTCAAAATTACAATATATCACAATAGATAATTAAAACCGTTAACACAAATTTACATGTTTCTACCTATCGCGAATACTTAAAAATTCACTGACACATTTTTTATCTGTTCACTACATGTACTGTATCAAAGTTCGTTGTTCATGTACAGCTTTCAACTTATATATAATAATCATATCTTGATAAAACAAAATATGTTCTCTGTTAGGACATACAGAGTCTTTAATTATGAAGTAGTTATTGTTAAATTGCGTTAAATCTTTTTTGTATTTTATACTAATGAAGGCGCAGTATACATTACAAGTTTGGGAATCCACACGATGTGGGTTTTCTACTTGGAAATGGATAACGTAACGAAATTAAGTAATTTAGTTTAGGTTAAATATTGTAGACAACACTTGTCTAAGAATCATACTCATGAAAAACTCATACAAATGAACAATTCGCGGAACATCTTATCACTATGACTACGACGTTCATCCACATAAAATAATACCCTGTCGTACAGACAATGTGATTATGTAATTTCATTACAAGACAGTGAAACTATAAAACAAATAGAAATAAATTATAAAAAAAAACACTGAACTACGTAGATACTATTCTCGCCAGGAAAGAATCGCCCGCGTCATTAGTTTATAACCTAGGTATCCAAATTGTGTATAATGTCATCTCATACCAAAGCGTCTTTAAAAAAAGGATAGTAACATATCGACATATGTCGTTGAATAGTTTCATGCAATGACAAGAGAAATAAAATACTCGTTGGTATTGCTTAATGTGCATTTTAATTCTAATTTGACTAACGACGTAATTTTAGCACATAACCACCCTATCTCCGTTTACTCATCGTACTCTTACTTTTTTCCACATTTCCTACATTTTGATCATTCATTATTTACACATTTTCGCAACAGTTCTTTTCAGAATTCTTCCCTTTGTGACTTTACCTTTATCCTTTCAAATAGGTATCTTACCTTGCGTGCGAAACATTGTAGCAGTAATGACTGCAAAAGGTAAAACTTTACATAAAGGGAGAAAGAAAATAGAGGTCGCTTAATATCACTATCTTGCATTCAAGAGGTAGGTAATATTTATCTTTATTTCACTATTGTAATCGCAAAATTACACCGTGTGACCACAGTGAAGAATATCAAGTCTCCCAGTAGAATGAATCCAATTTTATCCAGTCCAGGTAAAAAATGACCTCGTAAAAAAATCGAACGATCTTCCAGAAACATCCAAAATGTGCATTAGGAATACATTCTACAGCATGTACGCACAAAATGAGTACAATCTAACGTATGCACATTCCCACATCTGAAATGCTTTTATTTACAGAAAAGCATGTCACAGTTGGAACTTTAAATGCTGTAATAGAAGTTTAAATCGTGCATTACACACATTAGGATTGAAGTTCAAACAAGACTCTAATCGTAGAACTTTGTTGGAAAAACAAAATATAGCACAAATGCGAACTCATTTCCTCAAACGATACATTCAAGAGATCAATTCACCTAGTTGAAGACAAATAGTATTTATGCATGAAACATGGATCTACTCAAAAGGAAATCCAGGTCGTGGCAAGATGAAGACATAAAGAGTGCACGGGAACTTCAGGGCTATGATGGTAATCGCTTTATTATTATTCATGCAAGTTGCACTACATGATTTATAGAGAATCCACCCCTATTATTTGGTTCAAAATCACTAAAGGAAGATTATCATGGTGAAATGAATGGAGATTTGTTTAAAAAATGGCTTATTGAGCGTGTGTTAAATAATTTAGAAGGGCCTTCATTAATTACTATGGACAATGCACCGTACCACACAATGTTACTCGAGAAGGTACCAACATCACCCTGCACAAAGTCTAACATGATTTCATGGTTAACACAAAAAAAAATCAGTTATGAACCCACACTATTTAAAACTGAACTTTATTCACTAATTAAATCTCGGCAATTAAAGAAAAGGCATGAGGTAGATGAAATAATTAGAAGCTATGGACATGAAGTGTTGTGATTTAATAAAGCACTGGTACGAACGTGATGAAATGTTAATGAGGTGGTGATAACTGTAAGGAATTATTCTGAACTTTCTGATATGGACAGTGACTGAAAATTTAGTAGTTTAAGTTTATTGTTACAACATAATAGTTTAGGTAATTGAAAAGGATGTGTTAATTTTTGTAATATAATTATTCTGTGCATATATTGAACTTTAAATAAATTACACTTAAATATGTCAAGGCATTAAATTTCATTTTAATTATTCATTTGGCATAATGTAGGTCATCATGTATGGTTTGTTTAATTGCTATTTAATAAGAGCTGTCCCAGTGGTAACTGTTCTAAGATCAACTCCTTGTAGTTCTGTGGTCAGACTAAATAAAGTTGCAGCTTCGTAACACAAAGATATCTAGTACTAAAAGAATAAGCTTAAAAATTAGGTATACCACACTTAGAGATTTATTTCTAATTTGACGTATCTCCAGAGCAACAAAAACATGTCGACACTACCATTTGGACATTATTCATTATGGTGAGAATTTATGTATTCTTTTAATGTTCCACTGCTTAACATTTATTTATGTCATAAGAAAATCGTATACGCAATATACTACATATAATAATATACACTTTATTTAGCTAAAAAAATTATTATACAAACTCTTATCTACAAACAATCTTACACAGATTCCTGATATATTTGAGTTATTTTCAGTTAAAATCTACGTTTAATATCATTCGGTAACACTATATTTTTTTAATGCTTTAAAAATAATGAGTTCTGATTTTTTCATATTTTGTATGATGCAGTGTAAAATTTTGTTTATTCCTAGTATCATATTCGTGCACCTGATCAAAATAGTCGACTATTTGATCAAAATATTGCGGCATTAAACCACACTTCATTTTATGGATAAATATAAAAAGCCTTCATTTCACAAAACTCTTCAGTTTTGATACAATTTAACTATCTTAGCATGGTGCTGATGCTTGCGTATTTAATGCACTTTAATATCACTAGCATTGCACGGTTTTGTAATATTGCAGTCTGTTTATATCACTTTTATTTGCCAAATACAGAATTGTGCCAACATAATGGAAATGTGGAAGAATTATATAATTATTCACTATCTCTCTTGACAGTTAATGCGTTAATTATAATGAACTATTTTCTTAAATTTATATAAAGTAAACATTGTTTTCTTTTACGGTGTAAATTTTACAATAAACAGTATTTATAATCATAATTATGAAAACCTGTAACTGCACTACCGACATCTCGGAAAAGAGTAATTAATCAAACGAAATTATTACGGAAATAATTCGAATCCATTTTTTAATGCTAACTCGTACTATTGTATGTGATGACGCAGGTTTATTCTTTGGTGGCGAGGATAATAGTAACGACTTGCATCTTGTCGTTAACTTGAAATAACGTAATATCCATAAATAAACAAATAAAGCGACAGAAATAAAAGTCAGGAGAACATCTGAGCGAGGAGTACTCACATACTACCTCTAAGGTACGCTACTGATAACCGTGAATACGGCTTTGCACAGTATACGTGCCTGTAAACAAAAGTGATATTGTGCTAAAAATTCGGATGTTTAAATTACAGAACGTGTTTTAAAAGGAGTGGTACAGTTTGTAGTAAGCGAGCAAGTAATATTAATAATAATTGTCCAAGAATTAGCGACCAAAACAGCTGACGCGGGTTGTGTTTCGGGTCACTCGCGAACGCACCCGAAAGAAAAGTGCGCGAAATTTGAAACCAACGATAACGAATTTATGACTGGAAAAGCAACAGGGGCAGGAAGAGAAAGGGCAAATAGTGTCCCAAACATGAACGAAATTTTGAAATGGAAAAGAGAACGGGAAGATCCGGCTGAATTCGAAAAGTCGGAAATAAAGCAGATATCGTTCCGAAAAAGTGCTAAAGTCCACAGGACCCCACGAGAACAGCAAAAACCAACTAAGTTGGTAGTTAAAAAGGCGACCGAAAGGGGTGGAGATGGAGCAAGTTATGAAGAAGCTAGAGGAAATAAAAAAGAAATAAAAGACGAATTTAACAAAAACCATTTGAAGCTGAAGGTAGATATTGCGAAAATAAACCAGGAGTTTCGAGGCAAAATTAGAATGGAAAAAGAAAGAGAAAGAATGACAAGAAGAAAAAGGATTAGTAATCTTGAAAGCAAACTAGAGAAGCAGGAGAGAGAAAAACGAAGAAACAACACAGTACTGAAAGGGGCGGACATTAGAGAGGACCAGTGAAAACAGGAATCCAACAGCTAATAAAAGATAAACTTAGTATCGATGTAAAAGCTAAAAATAGCTACAGTGTTAAGCGGAAACAATATAAGAAATTAATAATTGTAGAATTAAGCTTTTGGGGAAACAAAAGGAAATAATGAAAAGAAAAGCCAGCTACAGGGTCAGTTATATATATATATATATATATATATATATATATATATATATATATATATATATATATATGGAGAAGGATCAAAGAATGGAAGAGAGAAGAATACAATCCGAAATGCGTCGAATTGCCAGAGAGAAAAAGAAAAAGGAAAGGCAGTAAAAGTCGGGTACCAAAATATAACAATAGAAGGAGTAAAATACGACTGGGACCCTTACAAACAAGGTATATCAAAAAACGTAGGAACCAAGTAGCAAACGATGTGGACCCGGACGGAAACATGTTGACAAAGAAGACAATGGATTAAGCAATGCGACCAGCCAAACGGGACAAAGGAAAGGAAAACGTATTAATAAATATTGCAACTTGGAATGTGAGAGGTCCGTACCAGGAGGGACCTTTGAGAATGCTGATGGAGGTAGCTAACGAATAGAAATTGAACATAACAGCCCTGCAAGAAACCAAACAAAAAGGGAACTCAATAACTGACTTAAATGAAAGTGTTTTATTCAACAACGGCTTGGAATGGGCTTATTAGTTAATAGCAAAATAAAACACGGAATAGTTAAATTTAATCCAATTTCAGACAGTGTGCAATTTACGCCTAAAAGGCCAGTACAAGAAAATAAAATTATTTTCATTTTCATGCCCCAATTGAAGTTAAAGATGAAGAAATGAAAAATAAATTCTATGAGGAACTAGGAAAAATAATTCAGGAAACACCAGCGTACGGCATAAACATTCCCGTAGGAGACGCAAAGGCACAAGTAGGTAAAGAACCATTGTACAAACCTATAACAGGGGAAAAACCAAGCACTCAACGAGTAATGGTAATGGGAAGAAGTTAATTGAGTTTGCAATGTAGTATGATATAAAGATTGTAAGCACAAGATTCGACCACAAAAAATACATAAACGTACGTGGAAATCGCCTGATGGAAAAACAGTCAACCAAAATGATCATATATCCTTATAAAAAGCAAGCATGTGAAAAGTGTCCAAGACGCAAGAAGTTACAGAGGAGCTGACGCAGACAGAATGAAGATGAATTAACATATACCTAAAGTTATAAAGAAAGAACAAGGAAAATGGAAAAATGTAACGCAAAATTATTGCAGAGTGAGGAAATTGAACTAGCATTTGAAAGGAAAATGACGGCAAAACTGCAAGCTTTGATAAATATGGATAACATAGAGGGCGAGTGGCAGCAAGTACAGGAGGCGATAATAAAGGAAGCCAAGAATATGCTACCAGTACAAGATAGTAAAGGGAAAAGTAAAGACTGGTTCGATGAGGAATGCAAGGAAGCAGTAAGGAAAAGACAATCAGTAAAAATGGAAATATTGAATAAAAATACAGCTGAAACCAAAAGGATGTATGAAGAAGAACGTAGAAAGATGAAATTAATCTACAGGAAAAAAAAAGACAAAGTATGGAAGCAAAAATACGACAAATAGAAGACAATTTCAATAACAAGGAGATAAGAAATGTTTACCAAGGAGCCAAAAGAGAAAAAAGCGGCACCACAGCAGAACAACGTACTATAGGAATAAGTAAGGAGACTTAATAGGTGGAAAAAAGGAGAAGTTGGACAGATGGGCGGAATATTTTCAGAAGGTGCTAAATAAAGACGAAAATCGGGAAATTCTAACTGCGGATGGAATTAACTAGGAAAACAATGAGGAACTATCCCTCACCAGTTTTGACGAAGTTAAAATAGTAACAGAGAAGTTGAAAAACAACAAAAGTCCTGGGGAAAATAAAGTAGCGGCGGAAATGATAAAAAAAGATGGGGTCACACTGCAAGAGAGAATTTATGATATGCTTGTAAAAGTCTCTAAAACAAAATGCCGACCAGTTGGAACGAAGCTGTACCCGATACATAAGATGGGAGACCTAAAAAAATGTGAAAACTACCGCGGGATCGCCTTACTTGATGTTACCTATAAAATATTGGCAACCGTACTCCAAAGGGGATAGTAGAGAAAGGTGAAACTGTACTAGGAGAATTATTTTATTTATAATTGTGGATCTGAACAGGCTAAATTTGGCCTATCGTGCTAATGCACTCAGGAACACCTAGGAGGATTGATAGAGGGACATTGAATTGCCAAGAGATGCCTATGAACAGCTCCCTTAAATTTTTTCATATCATAACTCAGAGGAAAACATGAACTAGGGAGATCATTCCAGAGTTTAGAAGCCGCGTAGAAGAATGTGGTTTGCGCACGTTTGGTACTGCATACGGATGATGTGAATGAGCGAACCGAGTATTCCTAGCAAAGGTAGCCCAAGATGGTATCAAAGAAGGTAATTCAGCAGCGCAATAGCCATTGTAATACCGATAATACAAAGAAAGAACTGAAAAGATTCTTCTATGCTCAAGGGACTGTATGTCAGGAGTTGACCAGGCCATTTATAAGCCGAATCGGTAAGAATTATACCCTAGATGAGGTCGAATTTGGGCCTTATACAGCAGGAATAGTTGTCGGGAGGTAAAGTCTGCTTAGAACTATACAAAAAGCCTATTTTGATTTTTTGCATGACTTCATTGATCACCCCGTATATAACAAACCTATGGTCCTACGATAAATATACGTCATGCAGCTTAATCCGAAAAAAACTAGTTCTTCAAATTTGCAAGCCGCGTTCAAAAATTTGCATCTCTATTGAAAATATTTAACTTTAAATGTTGACTAAAAATCACTATGAGTAAGTTCGAGTGGCCAGCAGTTTAGAAGGTAGATTACCGTTATGAGTAGGCTGAGGTGAACTACAACGAAGAGTGCTGTCGTCAGTAAATCAATGCATCGGATTAGTTGTTGAAGAAATAAAATCTTTTATGTATAGCAGGAAAAGTGTAGGCGCTATAACTGATCTCTGTAGCACGCCCGCGTTAATGCTAACTTCTTTTAAAAAACAGCCATCAACTACGACACGTATTTGTCTTTTATCAAGGAAACTAAAAACCCAGTGGTGAGCGTAGCATTTAACCCAAACGAGGTGAGTTTGGCAAGTAAACACTTATGCCAACCTTGGTCAAATGCTTTCGAGATATCTAATACCAATGTGGATTCCGAGAAGAAAAATCAGTTAGTGACCAGGTATTTGTAATGAAGCAAATTGTGAGTAATATCTATGAGTAGAAATTAATCTGTGTATGTTATTTGTAGTCTTTAAAAATGCATATGATACAGTGTGTAGACAAAAACTTTGTAAAGCTGTGGAGGATTTACAAATCCCCGGAAAAATAATCCTGGTGCTAAAAAATACATTGAGATAAAGTAATATACGTACCCAAAGAATAATCTACCACTGGAGACATCAGTGCATAGCATATGCCGACGACATATAAATCAGTAACACAGCCCACAGTTCTATACGGAAGCGAATTATGGACAATGAGGCAAGAAACAGAAAATAGAGCAGGAGTGTAGGAGAGAAAGACTTTAAGGAGGATCTTTGGCGAGAAGAACGAAAAAGCGTCTGGAGAAGAAGAATGAACAATGAGGTAATGGAATTATACGGGCAGGTCAGTAATGTAAAAGTTGCAAAGATGAAACGTTTGAAATAGTTGAGACATGTTATTCGGATAAGTAATGAAACAACAAAACAGGCACTTGAGAGAGAAGTAGGGATCCGAAGGAGAAGAGGACGACCCAAAACAAGGTGGTTAGAAACAGTGATTAAGAACTTGTAGCAACTTGGTATACAGAATTGGAAACAGAAAGTAACAGACAGAGAGGACTGTCGAAAGATTGTTGACGCCACTGGCCTTTAGGGTCTGAAGCGAAGATTTATATATATTTCTGTATTTATGTATGCAAATCTAAACATTTCGATAATACAGTTATCGTCCTCAGTAGTAATGAAATCTTTTAGAAGTGTTTAAGATTTTGAAATACATTTTTTGAAATATGAAAATTGACAACGCAAACGTGAGCCTGACATTAAATAACAAAGTGATAAACGTATACAGCCAACCATGGAATACAATTTTAGTAAAAAGTAACTAGATCCTTAATAAATTAAATAATGTTAAACTGCCGTGAAGATGACAAATCAGAACACCCTCTAACGGTCGAAGGCTAACAATGAAAAATGTCATAATCGAAGAACAAATTTAACAACATTTAATCAAATTATGATGAGTAACTTGACAAAAAATCCAGTCAAATAGCTTTGTTTATAAATGCAAGTGTTATTTTTCAGTGAAACCACAATGTAGTACGTTTTATATAATTTTTAATTTTAATTTCAGCTACATATGTTAAATTAAAGTGCTGTGATAATTCAACATATAATTGGTAAATAATTTATTTCAAGGTCTAGGCAAAAACAGCAAAAAACATAGACATACTATGTTTTTTGCTGTTTTTGCCTATTATTATTAAAATTAAAATTAAGACGTACCGTTGTGCCTTTTTTAAATTATAAGATGCTAAAACCTATTTAAACGGAGATTTTCTTCTTGCCAATTGAAGTTATTAGGATGCTTCATGGTGTAAACGAACATAATGAGTTTGTCTTGTCTTTCCATATTATCAAATTGAATGTCATGATTTAAATTATTTAAAGCATGCTCAGCTACCGCAGATTTCTTTGGTTGACCTAATATACAAAATCTCATGTTCTTTGCCTTGTATGACAGATACCTTTTGTGGTTCCAATGTAGACTTTTCCACAAGAACAGGATAATTTATATACTCTAGAAGCTCACAATGCATCTTTAGATAATCTTAAATGTTCTTTAATCTTTCTTATAGGTTTGAATTTTCAATTTTAAAATTAAAAATTCATGTAGTGCTTCTACTCCATGTCTCCAAATAACAAATGTGTCATCTACATATCCATACCAAACTAAAGGTTTTTTCAGCTGCATTTTGTAACGCTAATGTTTCAAATTTTTGTATGTAAAAATTAGCTATAAGAGGGCTAAGAGAGTTATTCATTGCTACACCATCAAGCTGTTCATAGAATTTATTATCTCTCTGAAAATAAGTCGTAGTAATACAGTACTGAAAAACAATTGTTATATCCTTTGAAAAAATATGATCAATTCTTTCTTTTTGAGGGACTTTTGTAAAAAGTAATGGGGTGTTTTACCTACATGAGGTTGTAATAGAAATGTACGATTTTCTGCAAGATTGTATGTAGAAGAACCAATTGCACTAACAATAGGCCTTAAAGGAACATTAGGTTTATGGATTTCTGGCAGACCATATAGTTTTGGAGAATGACCTTCAGAGTTAGTTTCTTTTTTATTTCTTCAGGAATAGATGATAATCTTTACTTTTCAAAAGAAACTTTTCTATAGGATCGTTTGGTAGTTCATGATAAGTCTGTGGTTCCAACAGTTGTTCTACTTTAATCTTATAGTTGTTCATATTTAATATAACAGTTGCATTACCTTTATCTGATTGTAATATTATTATATTTTAATTACGTTTAAAATAAAGCACGGCGCTAGCGAAAGAAGAAGTTGCCCTTTGGAGGATTTGCTGTACGTAATATGTTAACAGTTTGATATCTAACTTCTTTCGCAGCGTCCAAAAGTAACGATTTATTAGAATTCTCAATATTCGAAATTATACCTTCAAAAGGTTATTTCAGAATTTCGGAGGTTAGAAAGCCCTTCAATAGTATCATCTGAATAAATATGATCAGAAAGGTTTATAACTGTTTTTTAATCATTAAAAGGATGTCTGTTATATTGCTGCTTGAATAGTTTTGCTTTTTAACGTTTATATATGTCAAAATTTATTTCTATACATTTAAAGGTTAATGGATCAATGAATATCAATATTAAACAAATCCTTACAGGCTAATGTATTTTCACTTAATGATATTAATAATGTTATTACACCTGATAGACATAATCACGAATAAAAACAAGTTCTTAATGTTGGTAATGCTTTTCTTCCTTTTATAACTAATGTTACAGATAAAATTTAAAAAAATCCTAATTAATCATGGCATTAGGACTGTTTTTAAACATATAAGAAAAATTAAAGAACATTTAAGGCTACCTATGATATTTCAAACTCATTATTATGTTGCGGAGTGTATATAAGTTATCTTGTTTATGTGTAAAAGTATATATTGGAATCACAAAACGTAGCTTTGATACAATACACAAAGAATATGAGGTTTTGTAGATTAGGTTAACCAGAGAAATCTGCGGTAGCTGAGTATGCGTTAAATAACTTAAATCATGACATTCAATAGCGTCATATGAAAATATTATCAAGCCAAATTTATTGTGTTCGTTTACAACGTGAAGCTATTGAGATATATAAACATCTTTATAACTTCAATAGGCAAGAAGAAAATCTCCCTTTTTCAACTTATGATTTAAAAAAGGCACAATGGTGCGTGTTAATTTTAATTTTAGCTTTTAGTATGTCTAGGTTTTTTGCTGTGTTTATTCTTAGACCTTGAAATAAATGCTTTACCAATTATATGTTGAATTACCACAGCACTATAATTTAACGTATGTAGTTGAAATTAAAATTATATAACACGTACTAGATTGTGTATTACAAATGAAATGAACAAAAATAAATATATTTTTCAAAGCAAATAAAATTACAGTTTTCAAATATCAATAAACCAATACTATCGATTATAAATTTGTGCTAAAAACTGCAGATTAACAAGTAATCTGAAATTTGGTTATCTGTATTTGTACTGCAACTCACTTTTCTTCACATTTGGGATACTAAAATATACATTCTTAAACGTCCACAGTAAGTTACTACAAAAATAATACTTTAAAAATAGTTATTATGATTAATAGAAGTGAATCGAGGTGAATCACCTTAACAATTACCCTCAACATTTAAAAAAATTATCGAAAAATAAACAATATCACAGAACTGCTCAGATGTTTCTAATATGGGGAATGTCCATAATTAATGTTGATGTCAATCACAAGTTGTCAAGCTTTTCTAACAAAAGTTGTCTATTCTATCTAAGTGTTTCACGTTCTACATTCGATTTCATTAGCCCCCGTATGTTCTCGAAAAGGCTTAAGTTTGAGGAAACTGCTAGCAACGGATTAGCATTAACCCTATTTTTTGGACCAATTTCACTAATACTGGGGATTCTGGCATTTTGCGGTACTTTCCAGCAAAAGCCAACCATCTAAATAAAACATAGTGTTAGTTCACCTATTTTTCGGTAGCACCACTAGTACCACTATCATTTTCCTTGGAAACTTTAATTTATGCAGTTTAGTATCCGTAAGTAGTTATTATCATGAAAGTATTGGAAAAATTGAAGTCTTCGTTGGGTTTGTTCGTCAGTTAAGGCTAGTATCTGATAAGCACTGCGTAAAAATGATTTACGAACACTATCGCTAGCAACAGGTATAGCGTGTCAATTAGAAAAATGACAATCCAAAAGCTCGGACATACTTGATGATCGTTTCGTATCCTCTGTGCCATATTATGAATCGTTGACCTTCTCATACTGATTAAACCTACAAATTCTCGCACTCCAAGAATACTAAAATAGGCGTATTTTTACTACTACGCCATTTCGCAAAAAGTTGTATTCGAACAAAGAATACAGACAAGTTCTCCATTGTTTTGCTGTAGACCAAAGGGTCCATAATGAAGCCAATTGTAGCATTTTGATACGTACGTAAAAATCTACGATTTTAGAATATGTTACTGATACGTTTACGTCAAATTTGCATATAACCAGACCTAGGTTAGTCCAAGTAGGGGTAGCCAGATTGTATTTTCAGTACCTTCAGCCCTGAAGGTCTTTTCTGTGGTGGTAGTGGAGACCACATACTGGAGCCAAACTTAAACTCTTCGAATTATTATTATAATCGTACTTGATTCGCTTGGTTTTACTTCAGGACTGCTATTGAAGTTGCCGACCTTTCACTTTTGTGCCTTCAGCATACTAGTTTCGGTGTCATGGTAGCAGTGGAGGCAACAAATAGTTCTCTTTTTACTTTGTTTCTACTTTTTCAAAATTTATCGTCAAATTCATTAACTTTTAGATTAAAATTCAGAATTGAATTGTAAGTATTATCTAAAATCTTTTGGTAGATTTTAATTATTGTATATTTTCAGTAATATTTAACTTATAAATAATTTTACATATTCCATTGTGTTATGGTTCCCATAGTATTATACTTTTTTGATGTAAGTACTTTAGTTGTTAGTTTCATGTTAACTTACCTGTTATAATATTTTAGTAGCCTGATGATGACAAATCTTTGCCGAAACATGTCGCAGTGTAAAGATCATTATAGATGTTAACTTTATACTAATAAATTATTTCATGGGGAATGTTTCGAGTATTTAATCCACACTGTTATTTTCTTCGACGATTAAGATATTTAGAATAGGGTACATAAAATTAAAAGATGTCACTCTGTGGGTAAGTTTTAAGGATCATACGGTAGATAGTTTGTTTTGTTCCATTTTTTGGTTTGGAGGAATTTATCAACGGATTTTTTTTGTTAAGTTATGTTTCATTTCACACGCGTAATATTCGCGTATTAGAGAAGAGATTTAATTTAGGTTTAGATAGATAAATGTTCTCGTTGTCTTAAATTTTCGGTAGATTTTGGTTAGTTAGAATTAAAATTGACTTGTTCGCTAAAATTCCATTTAGTTCAGATTGTAAATAATAGTTATTTTCCTTATTGTATGTTTTAGAAATTGTCGGGTGTTGAAAGGTTACGTTTTAAGAAAATTATATTAAGTATAAAATTATTAATTATAATACCATTGTATGGTACATCGTTTGCAAAAACTAATTATAGCCGCTAGACTGTCGTCTTCTTGTCGATAAGGATTGTTGAGTTTAAACAAAGAATTTGGATTTTGCGTACGTTAATTTAAGGTTGAATTTCCCCGACATTTTCTTTGGCGCGTATATCGGGTTAATTGATAAGACAGGCTTGTTAGAGATGTTGAAATAATTTTAATAGATAATATTATTACTGACGAAAATAACTGTAAGTGTTATCGAAACTTTTAGATTGTATAATTTAACATACACCATTAAAAAAGCCAAAAAAGATAAGTATTTTATTATGTGTAACAATGGTGAAAGTTTACATTTTCATATTAACCTATAAAGTTTCACCACAGTAATAAACAGTAACAGTCACTGTAATACAAGTCAAAAAGCATCTTTAAACTTTTTGGAACAAGTACTTACAAATATTTTTTTGCGACATAATTATTTTTCCACTCTTCACGCCTCGCTAATCTAGTCATATTATTCCTACATAGTTGGAATGCTTCTTATGAAGTAGTGCCAATCCCTAATATCAACCAATTGTAGCATCTTTCTAAATATATTTTTTGTTCGTCCGTTCATCAACACTCGTACATAAAATACAAATCAACAATAACTTTAAAAAAATGATATAATATTGTTTCAAAAGCCTCAAGTGAGATATCTTTTTGTCACAATAAATATGTGAAACGTACTATCCTTCTCGCATACGTTAAATAACTTCTGTAGTGATAACGGTAGATATATCTAAAAATTTTTCTTCTTGTTCCATGAAATTGAACAATATACGACAAATATGTATCAGGTTGTTGCAAAAATAACGCCCGTTTTTGTTATTGTTAAACTTTAATGCATTTTTTTACTGATGAGGTTTTTTTAAAAATTTTGTCAAGTTATATATTATTTTAAAGAGCATTACTTGCCTTATACAGTGGGTCCAAAATTGGTCTGTGCAGTATTGCTATCTTGGAAAGTATAAGAGACCGAAAGACTGTTAAATGGAGAAAGTTTTAGAGAATTTTGAGCCCACTAAAATGCCATTCTCAAATCAAGGCTAAATATTTGAGATATCCTTGATTTCAGAAGAGTAATTTAGTGGGCTCAAAATTCTGTAAAGCTTTCTCCATTTAACCGTCTTTTGATCTCTTATAGTTTCCAAGATAGCAATATTGCACATATCAATTTTGGACACACTATATATGTTTTTGTTACAGATGGAAAAATCAGAAATTGGTGCAATTTTTTTGTATGAATTTAAATTGGGTACAAATGCAGCAGAGACAAGGCGAAAAGTTAACCAAGCTTTTGGTGAAGGTACTGCTAATAAAAGAGCTGCACGTCGTTGGTTTGAAAAATTCCGAAGTGGTCAAGAAGTCCTCCTGGACGAGGATGGTCGGGATCGGCCTGGAACTATTGATAATGAATGGCTGAAACAAATTGTTGAAGCTAACCCATCAAAAACAACTCGAGAACTTGCAGAAGAACTGGAAGTTCACAATTCAACTATTGAGTGCCATTTGAATTAGCTGGGAAAAGTGAAAAAACTTGATTCCACATGAACTTACAGAAATGAACAAAAATCATCGGTTTGATATTTGCTCTTCCCTACTTTTGAGCCACAAAAATGACCCATTTCTTGATCGTATTGTGACTTGCGATGAAAAATGTGTGCTTTATGACAACAGAAAGCGTTCATGTCATTGGTTAGACAAAGATGAAAAACCAAAATACTTTCCAAAGCCAAATTTGCACCCAAAAAAAAAAATCATGTTGACTGTATGGTGGTCTTGTGCAGGGTTATTCTACTATAACGTCTTAAAACCAGGTGAAACAATAACTGCTAAGAAGTACTGTATACAAATTGATGAAATGCACTTAAAATTCACCGCTGTCACCCCGTCGAGTCAACTATAAATCTTAACTGTGGTATACAAAACTTTTGCGCTAAAATTAAACTAAGTGTACTACGTATAAGTTTAATGAATAACGGAATAACGTTTTACTTCTTTGTACTTATAAAAGGTTTTGCATCGCACCGAACAGATTACTAATAATAGATCAATTATACTGTAAACGAAAGGCCCTGCTTAAAATAACAACACTTGACTATTTTTTAATAATGCAAAGTTGTATATTTTTGAATTATTTTGTTGTTCACACAAATAATATTAAATAAATAATACAGTATTCGCAAAAATAAACAGTCCCAAAAACAACTTTAGTAATTTTTTTAATTGTTGTAATTTACATGCTCAAAATGGGCGTATTATTTAATAGTGGTTGACGCAGTTGTTGGAAATAAGTTATTATTGTTTGCCGTAGTCCTGCAATACCCATTGGTATATCATCAGAGCGGAATACTGACACTTTCATGCATCAGGTGGCGTAAGGTCAGGTGAAGGTGAAGGGTAATTGAAGTTCGTTCAACGAGAAATTACTCTCTTTTCAAAATGCTCGCGGATAACTTCCATTGAGCGTCTGGCTGTATGACTTGTGGAGCCATCCTGTTGAACTGTAAATTTCGTGTGCGCAAACATTTCTTAAATCTCTCACAAGAGGTTCTGCCTGTAACGCTCTTGATTAACAGTAACTATGTGTTGATCCCCGTCCTCAACAAAATATTATACCGTGCTTCGATACAGCACACCAAATCGTAACTCGAGTGCTGTCAAGTGGTTTTTCTACAATGAAGTCAGGGTGTTCAAATACAAGAAATCGAGTTGTTTGTCTATTGATATAGCCATTTAGGTGAACATCACTTTCGTCTGAAAACCATACATTTTTCAAGAAATCGGTGTCTTCTCGCTCAACACGCGCCGCTCCCACAATAAACTTTCTTGAACCTTTGTCCACAGCGTTTAGTCGTTGTCCAGTTTAAATACGATGTGGATAACCAGCAACGTCTTTGAACATTCTACCTGTGGACGTTTAACTGATATTTAATTTATACGTAGTTGGTCGAAGACTTCCTTGTGGAGACTGCAAAACCTGGTCAAGGACCGGTTCTTCATTATCGTTGGTGCAAACTGTTATTCGACGACCTGAAGAACCCTTGCGCTGACACAACACCAGTGCGTTAAAATTGCTAACATTACGCTTTTATTGGGTGTATATTTATTCAATTGCTCCCGATATTCTTCAAAAACTTGTTTCAAACTTGGGCCGTTATTCCGACCACTTCCGTGTCCACGGAAATAATGTTCTACTATACATACCTTTCTCTAGTTGTCAGAACCATTTTCAGAACGATTTTAACACGAGCGTAATATTATTATGGCAGTTAATGACGAACAAGCCAAATCTCACAAACAGACATCGCCCAAGCCATTACATGGCCCTTCATATTTGGGTATTTTTTATTTTGGTGAATACCGTATAATAATACTTTAATTTCTAGTGTGAAGCCTTATACCATTGATTAATACTCAACTTATTAATCAATGCTTATACTAACAACTCGTATTGTAGATTAATCTTCTTAGACACCAACAATCGAATAAAAATTGAACAAGCTCTATTACCCCCTACTTAATAGGCCTATCTCCAAAAATGATTGTGTACTAGTTGTTTAGCTACTGTGTCAAATTGTAATAAAGTCATTATTGCAATATCATTATCAAGTTAGTATCCTTATTTAATAATTATCCTGTTAATTGCGTAAATTTTTCGTACCAAGTATAATCCAAAGTATAGTAAAATGCTATTCATTAAGAATTATTAATGTTAAAGAAAAGGCAGCACATATTAACTTACTATAAAAGTAAAAAGTTTAATCACCAGACTTTAAACGTTTATTTTTCGAAAACTATTAGGCCGATTTTAATCAAACAACTTGCATCATAATCGATATTTATTACTGCTTATGTGCAAGAGCGAAGTATATTCGGTAAAACACAATTTTTCACTACTCTTCGCGGAAAACCTCTCTTTATGAATTAATAATTAAGACACTAATTAATGGACTGTCTTCATTAAAATCAATAAATACGGAAAGATCGACTTTTTCTTAATTTATATCATTGCTAAAAAGGGATAGAATTAAATATTTCGTTGAACAAGGATAACGTCTAGCTGCATGCATAGGTAACAGTGGAAGAGGATTCAAAGCGCAACCTTGCGTCGCCTCTACTGAGAAATCGATATATATATATATATATATATATATATATATATATATATATATATATATATATATATATATATAGTGCAAAATGGTTGCATGCATTGTTAAGTACAAACGTAATATTAAAAATGCAATAAAAGGCAAAATTTCTAAATCTTGAAAGCTATTTTTTTCAAATTACATAATAAATACATTTATATACAATCATAGCTATCTTCTTTGTCATCCTCCTCAATATCCTAAAAATCGTTATCATCACTGTCGTCGCCTAAATGTATAACTAACGCCGACGTGTACTAAATTTTCCTTTTCTCTGTACATGCCTTCGACTTTCATGTCATGATCGACACAATTACTCCAAACGACATTTTGTAATGTTAACTTGCAAAGTTCCAACACGTCCTTTATTTTGAACGTTGTGTTTTCCTTTGCAACTCTATTATCCCCCTCTCTCTCTCTCTCTCTCTCTCATTATATATATATATATATATATATATATATATATATATATATATATATATATATATATATATATGACTTATAATCCTTACCAATTCAAGTGGATTAAATTCACAGTGGGCTACTGGAAGCCATAACATTTTAACACTGTCTCCTCGTAATTCTGTGATCACTTTTTCAAGCAAATATTGTTTTTTATAATTGTACATACGAGATAATTCCAAAGTGAAGACCTCGTCATTTTGTTAAATGAATTGAATTGCTCTGGTAACGGTAAAGGGACGCCGTCAGATATCCCAAATTTTTATTATTATTAATTAGTTCCTAAAGTTTATTAGCAAGACGCCGTCCTTTATTCAAAATTTTCCTGTCATGATTAATTATTTGATAAGTAAAATACCAGTACTGATAATATTCACGGAATTTATTAAGATAAAGTGACTCGCTAAATGCACAGGTGCAAGCAATTATAAAAATTCGTAGAAGTTCTAGTAAAAGTTAAACATATTTCATAATCATAACGTTGCATAAAATTGTACAATAATTAATCATGCATCCTCCCTCCAGACGTAAATCCCAAAAACGTTTAAAAGTTTGTATACGTCAGAGCATCTTCCACCAATACGGGCTTACGGAATCTCACCACCAAAGTTTCGTAACCACCCTCGCGAATTCTTTATAAAAACGCGGCACGCGCTGCTGATATTATTAGATCATTATTAGATTTTTAGAGTAGATTATTAGAAGATTAGATTAGAAGTTTTTTTTAAGATTTAAGATTCTCTTCTTAATGAATTATTATCAATCGCTCTCCACCAGAAGCGCTACCAGAAGAATTCCAATCGAAACCGTGTGATATATCGTCGCGTTCGCGCTGACTGCTACCTGTTGTAAACCGTCCGTCTGTAACCGCCGTCCGAGTAGAAATCGCGACTCCGCGACTTGATAGCATCACCGAAGTCAAAAGGTTAGAGTTGCAAAGATCTAACGTTGAAAGTACGTAAGTTGAGATACCTGGTGATAGGGATATGCAGGGCTGTAAGCCCGACATACTCTTTTATTACTAGACACACATTTACACTGTGGAGTTTGAAGGGTAGTTGCCCGACATTCCATTGACCGACGGAGATCCTTTACGTAGTTTAACGGGTGGTTGCCCAGATTACTAACAAAGGAGATCCACCTATACAAATTTACACGAACACTACAACACAAAAACCACACCTCGACAAACGTACCAGCAACCGCAAAATACCTGTAATTAAAACCTCGTCGGAAGAGTAAGCCGAACACCTAGTTAACACCGCTAATTCCAGGAATATAGAAAATAACCGTAAAAACTAGACGTGTCCGTCAGTATTAAATTATCGCCTGTAAAATAAAAACCACCACCAGCCACCACCAAGAAAAACGTAAGTTGCACCGTTGGCAATTAATAAGATTGTTACCTGAAACCAGAAACTATCAGATAATATCTCGTGTTAAATAATTCAAATCATTATTGTTAGACGCGAAAATTTCACTTTAATAGAAAACGAAGGTTTTATATTTTAAAATCGGCCAACATAACAAAAGTTTTATTTTATTTAAATAAAAACCGGTACACTAAAATAATTAATATTGTAAAAGGAAACAAATAATACGCCGCTACCGTACACCAGCTACCTAAATAAACGAAAAGCTTTCATTTATTTAAAAAGGGCAAAAATTGAATGTAAACGTGAAGGAGTTTATTTTCATAAGAAACGCAGGTATAAAATTGGATTACTTTTATACACTTATAACCGACCACTTTAAAATATCGATTATTTCTTTAAAGGCAGAGTATTGAACTCGGTGTCTTATCGGGCACGTGTTTATACAGCGTTATCTTGCTACGGGCTTCTGTATTTTATACAGGGACGCATTCAGGTAAAATTATTTATTTATTTCGGCAATTAACCAGTATAAATTGAAAGTCAAAAGACGTAAACTAAAAGTCAAAACCCCAAACCTTCTATTAATGTTACATTACAGAAACTCCAGAGGACCACCTAACCCTTAGTTCCGGGACCCACCAGGACGGAGGATGCCCACTTGACGATCCTGCAGCGAGAAAAGGAGTTACATTTGAATGTAAAATATATTTCTATATCTTTGATAAATAATTTAAATAAAATATATTAGACGTATAAAATAAATAGGGAATAAAGATATATATATATATATATATATATATATATATATATATAATATATATATATATATATATATATATATATATATATATATAAACCTTTGTAATCTATTTGTTCAACGTGTTGAGAGCCTGAATAACAAACCCCGATCCTTATTTTGCAAGTACAAAATTCCGACTGAGGTAAAAGGGCAAAGTGAAAATTATTCATTAGTAGTAATACATTTAACAGTAAACCTCCACTTCCGTTACCGTGAACCGCGAGGGCAATACAACTTTTCGTTTGTTCAACCATTCAATTATATTATGTTTTCCCCCGCCGCTTGTTGGATTTCTAAAATCTGGATCTATCATTGTGTGGTACGATGCTTGATCTAGCACAATCACCGATTTACCGGGGATCACTTCCAACACATATCCTAACCATTCTTCATAATACTGTTTATTCGTTTCGTCATGGTAATCAGCCGAACCTTTTTTCCAGCGAAGCGTTTGATACAATCTGGTAAAAAGCCGTTTTCGTTGCCAATATGCAATATAATCACTCTTAGCCCAGATCCAGAATGTTGCTTCATTCCCTCTCTGAATCCGTTTATTTCTTGAATTGTCCATCGGTATTGATCAAAACTCACGCGGTTTTCTGGAGTAACAAGTTCCACCCAACCAAATTTCCTTGAATTTTTTGCGCCGCACCATGTTTCGACAGTAAAAAAAATATTCCATCCCGTTTCTCTGTACCTCTCAATCGAAATAAATATTGCGCTCTTTTAGCAGCTATTGTAGTAGCTTCCATCAAGATTGGTCTGTTCCCTAATTTTTTATAAGTAAAATTCATTTCTTTTACCCATCTTTTTAATGTGATGGCACATACTTGTGGAAAATACGGACACTCATCTGTTAATCTTTAATGCAGCTCGACCATGGTTGGAAATCTTTTTCCATATATAAAAATTTAATATTTGTCCTCGTATAACGCCCTTTAGAAAATCATCGATATCTACTTTCGGTCTACCACCTCTTGGCCTCGCTCCTGTACTACTTGCCCCTTCTTCAACTGGGATCCTTACAACACTTCTTTCACTAATCCACAAGTATTCCGCAGTAAGCACGTTTGTAAATTGATTAAGAATAATTGCGTTTAAGCTATTTTTTCCGCTTCGAAGACAGCTTTTACCTTTAGAACAATGTTTAATTTGAGCGGACATATGCTTAGGGTTTTTTCTTTTTGGTAAGAAGCTGCTACGATATACGTATATACTCATATACAGGGTGACTTATAATAAGTATACAAAACTTTGACATCGTGTTCGGAAAGTCATTTTAAGAAAAAAATGTTATATCAAGATAGGTCGTATTTTGTTTATTTACAGAACTACATATGTTTAAAATTTTATTTAATTAGAAAGTAAAATTAAAACTTTAAAAATGGATAACAAGAAAAATAAACGACTATGAAAGAAAAATATTGTCTATGCCCCCTTGAGCTCGAATGCAAGCATGACACCTGCGAACCATTGAGTCGCAAACAGGTGCTATTGTTGCACCATCTTGCCGAATTTCGTAAAATCTATTTGTTATTTGGTCAAGTAATTGTTAACGTGTATTAATTTCGACACTGTAAACCAGTTACTACAAATGGCCCTAAAGAAAAGAATCCAAAGGGTTTAGGTCGGGAGATCTTGGCAGCCAAGCAATAAAAACTCCCCAACCAATCCATCGTTCAGGATAATGTCCATTCAACCATTGACGTACTTGTCTACCGTAGTGAGGTGGAGCGCCATCGTGCTGAAACCACATTTGTTGCCGAACAAGAAGAGGAATATGTTCAATCTTCACAAAAAGCGTTTCATCAAGAAAAGTTAAATAGTGTTCTGCATTTAGTCTGTATGGTAAAACTTCTAATTCAAACAGTTCTCCGTTAAAGATACCAGCCCAAGTATTCAAACTAAAACGGTGTTGAGATCGCGATTGTCTAACAGCATGTGGATTCTGGAGATCCCACATGTATGCCGCCTTTCCTAGAATAAAAAGGGTTGCGGTTTGACATCCTTATTAAATAACAGCACATTTTTTAAACCGCATAGTCGTATAATTACTGGTATATTTTAAGAAAATATTTTTACACTTATATTATTTAGGCAATTCCTTAATGTTATGACACAAAAAGTTTACTTACTTTACGTAGTGAGAATTGGTCATCTTTGCATGTTTGGCTATTTACAATCAAATAAAAACAATTTGTTAGAATTTATTTTTGCTAATGTGTTCAGAAAGAATTGAACTACCTAATTCTCGAATTTTATTGGAAAATAAAATATTGATGAAGGTTTAAAGTCGAGCGTGTTGAAAAATGATATGATTCATAGCACCTTTTTGTAAGCTAAATTCAACAGTTTTAAAACTACGTCAATCAAACACTTAGAATTGACATATTTTAACAACAATATATGAATTAAATAACAAAAATTTTAAGCAAATCGGCCCCACAATTTTGCAAAATAAGCCTTCAAAGTAAAATGACTAAACTTTTTACTTTGATAGTAGGTTTATATTAACTTGATGTTGGTTCCGTTTTGTTTTGTAGTTGGTCACAATTTGTTATAGTTTTAATTCTCCGATTAAATTTCTTATTGATTGCAACCAGTGAATAATGTAAGATAAACACACTATTACTAGAAATGAATGAATCATAATTAGGAACAATAGCAAATACTTCAAGCAAGTATTAAAAAAATTATAAATTAAGAATACGTTTTAAATTCAGGGATGTACATATTTTACAAGTTAGACATCTTTTCTAATGTCATTAGTTAATATCGTTGAACTTTGAATTAGCACGGTATAAGGAAGGCTCTAAAGTTTACGATAAAGTATAACAAACTTTGTTCTTAACGAAAAATAAAATTTTTATCGTAGTTAAGAGACTGTCATGGTCGGAAGATATCGATATTTCTATGTAGATTTAAACAAGTTGAAAAGCATCATTGTAGTTGGCTTTGTGAACCGTAAACATAATTTTTCGATAAGCTAAATTCACGTTGAGCGCAAAAGAAATGTATCTAGAAGGAAATGGTGGTTTCAATAGATAAAAGTCCCCTCCTCCACAGGAAGAGTTTGACTGCAGCGACGCAGTTCTGTTTTTAGATTTCTTTTTCCGAATAGTGCTAAGAGACTCACATAACTTTTGTGTTTCTAATTATATAGTAATTACAGCTTGCCAATAAGATATTCAACTTTTATTTGTTATGTACGAGTGCTAAAATACTCTTCGTGTCCGAAATGTGTATGAAAATAAGGCAATTTTATATGACTATGTGTTTGAAACCGATATGATGGAAATGGTACTTCAGTTACTTTGGTCTAAATGGAATATTGTGTATTTAGCAGACGCTAAAGCGATAGTAGAGAAAGTTGCGTTAAATTAATTTTTTTATATTAAATTTAAGAAGTGAGTTAAAAGTTAAATACAAGTACTTGTCCAAGTTCTGTCCATAACGTTGGTAATTGTGTGATATATTGAATAAGACAAAAAAATTATTATTTACCCAGGCTAGCTCCTTTATAGATGGTTGTAATGCAATTATAATTTACACTCAATATGAATTGTTTAAATTATAATAAATAAAAAATGTAACACCAATTTTACTTGTAGAATGCTTAAAACTCATCTCCAATATCAGTTATTGACACAATCATATGCAATTTCTAATAGAAATTAACCTTGCCCTGGTAAGGTGCCTTTAATTTAAATTGTGAATCAATATATCTCAATATCTCTTTATGTAAACCATTTCAAATATAATTTCAATCGTCAACTCTATTAAAAGTTATTATTACTACTACTATTGAAGATTCAATGCATCGATAAAATGTTAACTGCAAATGAAAGCAGTATACAGCTTACTTCCATATACCCCGATATAATATTATAATGTTACTCAAATCTACCCGTTAACATAAAGCTCTGTTGAAATAAATATTAACTTATATTCGAATTATTTATGAACTGGGTTAATTATATACAACTAGTTTGCTGCTACTTAAGGACAATGACAAATTTCAATGTTAAATTATACCTTTTGATCATTTAAACATAAAATAATTGAGGTATTAAAAACTTTACAGTAATGTCTTGTAAATTCACTGTAAGACACAATTAATTTAAATATGAGTGGATATCTTAAACCCTATTGTGTATTAAGTTAGTCCATGTGCTTTTTTCTAACTTAATATAGTGGTGTTATCTACTTTGATTTGTGATAAATAGAATAAACACCAGGCAAAATCTACCCAAATTCAAATTAAACTTTGAGAACGATTGCAAAAAATTTATTGAATGGTGTCATAGACACACATTGGAATATCTTATATTAATCAAATCGCACCTGCAATCTAGCTGATTAAACTATGTACATTCAACGGTGGACTTCCGACACAATTTACTTACTTTATCAATTATTTTAATGGAGTTTAAAAATTAAATCTACTATCAGCACGCGACCATTGACTCATATCAATATTATACAAAGAAAGACAAGTTTCCTTACTAACTTGAAATTTACAATCCCTATATATCAGGTATTTCAACAGGCAAACAACTTTTTTTACACGAGTCATTAAACACCTGTCTTCGCTTACAAGTATAAGAAAGCGTCACGATTTTTTTGGTACTACTGTCCCAATTCAACATGCATTTACTTAAACGTATTATCTATTTAAGTTTTATGCTTACATACAATTTAAACAAATCTTCTAAACTTCCAGTTATAATCAATGAATTATGCACCATGTTAATGCACCATTTACCTAATTAAGTTCATAAATAATTCATAAATTATTATTTTTGTTAGTTCCTTTAAAGGACAGTTCGTTCAGTACGCATCTTTGTTAACGTTTACTTGTCTAACTTAAATGCACAACACAATGTTTATTTCTTTGGTCAGATCTCGTAATTGGACGCTTATGCCCTTTTAAATCTAATATACAATCACTAAAAATTTAAACAACCTCATGTTTAATAATTTCCGAAAAAATATTCAATATAACCATCTAACATATATTTCCAATTTAATAATTTTTACAAAACCTAGATATCCTAATATAAATGGATTACGTATTTTACTCGTTCAAAATCGATTATAATATCAAATCTTTCATTAATTTTACACTGAATTTTTTAATCCGCCATAAGAAGTAGTCTCCGTTGAACCTATTTTTACAAAAATATAAAGTACGCAAACATTATTTGGAAAACTAATGGATTCAATAGTTGGCTATATACGTTTATCAAACTATTGTATTTATGGTAGGCTTATATTTTCATTTTCATATTTTTTCATTTCATACATTTGTTTTAATGTCTCAAGTAATTCTTAAAAATATTACCATTTACTGAGGACGATAACTGTAATTGTTATCGAAACGTTTAAATTTATATAAAATATAAATAGAAAATGCACGATTTAAAAACCCGAAAGATAAGTATTTTAGATATGTAACCTATTAAATTGTTTCACGTGTACCGTGACATTAAAAAAGTACTAATTTTTTATATGGTGAAAGTACTGTAGTTTTGAGTACTTTAATATGTAGAGACAGTCATTAATGTATTTTGTGCCGCTTTTCAAAATTAATTAAAGCGGCTACTGAACAGGTAAACTTTCATGTTTTCTTCTAAGTATACAAAGCAATAATGAGAACGGCGTCAGCTAAAAACAAGCATCTTGTGTATTGTAACAAAGGAGACCACCGTCATTAGGATCGACGCGCTCTCGTATATTTGGAGCGCCTTCAGCTAGTTCCCGATGCCGTAATCCCTTCCAAACTACGTGAGGAATTGTAATTGAGTTAGAGTTCTCATTTGTAGCTTGAGCGTCAAAGGGCGTAATATTTAGTTTTTGGAAAGTTTGGAACTTATCGAGCTCCTTGATTTTCAAACACGATCGAATTGTGCTGTTAGATTGTAAAATAGATTCATAACCTATCGCAGGGTTAGAGAAAGGCATTACATCATTTTTAGAAATATGTAATAATTGTAATGATCAGTTTTGAAGATTGAATAGATGGATTAAGGTGAATAAGTTTTGTTTTAAGTAAATAACCTATTTAAATTTGCTTTTTCACAAAGCATAAAAAAAATATTTATTATTAACGTCATTTTTATTAAAAAGAATAATTCTTTACAAAATATCGCGTTTGTGATTTGTTTTTATATAAAATATTTAACGTACGGTGATAAGCAATTAAATCAATTAATATTTGGATACATTTTTGGGTTGTGTGCTAATTTAATTACTGTACTTATTATGCACCGTTTCAGCTGTGACAAGTTACAGTTAGTTCACGATAGCTGGTTTGTAAACAGAGCTGTTGTAAGCACCGATAAAAAGTACTTAAGTCTTAACTACTAGTACTTTTTCAAAGTGGAACTAAGTACAAATACAAATACCGAGAATATATAACTACTTAAGTATTTTGTTTAAGTATTACTTAAAAACAGTAAATTTAAGTACTAAGTATTAAGAAAACTATTTATGTACTTAAGTACTTAAATATTGAGTTCAAGTACAAGTACTTAAACATGTGTTCTAAGTACGGATACGTACATATTACTATTAAGTACCAGTATTTAAATAGCACTTTTCAGTACAAGTACTTGTGTAAAACTGAAGAAAATCTTATCCCTATGTAACTGAGACATTTCATTGGGTTGGAATTAAGAATTTGAACACTTAGATGTTACATATTTTCAACACTGCTGTATGAATTGGAGAGCTGGACGTTGAAAATGGGAACATGGGTGGTCGTAAAGTAAGGAATAAATTCAATATCTCGTAAAGCACAATTTTATTCAAAAATCGCTCAGACCCGTCGATTTTATATTTTTTCGGGGCATATTTTGCAAAAAAAAAAATTTGTACAGGGTGTCTCAAAAAAGATTTGCTAAAAAATTTTTTTTTTTCAAATTGCAACCCAATTTTTTTATTGCATTTTTGGATTGCCCTTACAATTCTAAACATTTGTCATGCAGCATGTGCTATACCTAAGTCCAAGCGTTTTGGAGTTAGTCGCATTCAAAATTTAAAAATTGAAAAAAGGTCATGAAGAAAACGAGATAGAACATCCGGATTTGCTACACCATAACATCTGGTTCCAACAAGATGGTGCTCCCCCCCATTTTGCTGTGGTAGTTCGAACTTATTTGCACGGCACTTTCCCAAACAGGTGGATTGGAAGGAGCGGTGTTATTGAGTGGCCATCAAGATCACTCGATCTAACACCACTAGACTTTTTTGTATGGGGATACCTTAAAGGCAAGGTATTTAAAAGCCAACCGGCAAATCTAGATGATTTAAAACGACGCATCCATCAAGAAATACGTCGAATAACGCCCGAAATGGTTCGAAATGTGCAGCAGGAATTTGTAGATCGATTAGGCTATTGTCAGTTGACTAACGGAGGACATTTCGAACATTTGCTGAAATAAAATTATTTTTAAGTTTTCGAATCTTTGTTTTCGATATAATAAAACGTTATACAAATTATTTTATTTTTCGTTTTCTTCATGACCTTTTTTCAATTTTTAAATTTTGAATGCGAATAACTCCAAAACGCTTGGACTTAGGTATAGCACATGCTGCATGACAAATGTTTAGAATTGTAAGGGCAATCCAAAATGCAATAAAAGATTGGTTGCAATTTGAAAAAAAATTTTTTAGCAAATCTTTTGAGACACCCTGTATAAAATTTTTTTTTTCGCAAAATATGCCCCGAAAAAACGTAAAATCGACGGGTCCGAGCGATTTTTGAAAAAAATTGTGCTTTACGAGATATTGAATTTATTCCTTACTTTACGACCACCCGGTATAAATAAATTACAATCATTTAAGTTGTAGTGTTATAGAAGTATGCATGGAATTTCTTGAACACAAAGAAAATCAAATGAGGATACTCTGACTAACGGAAAAATATTGCGAAATTTTTAAAAATATCAAACCTAAAAAACTATAATATTTAGGACATATAAGGAGACGAGACCGATATCAGCTGTTACGCATAATAATGCAGGGTAAAGTAAAAGGAAAAAGGAGCATCAGAAGAAGACGAATACACGATTCACGGCTACGAAATTTAAGGGAGTGGCTTGGATTTAGCTCAACGGAACTCTTTAGAGCAGCGGCAAACAAAGTAAAGATAAAACTGATGATTCATATCCAATCTCCCTTCGATACGAAATGGCGCCTAAAGAAGAAGATTTATGTAAAAAATAGTTTTAAATACAGGGTTTCTATAAAAGAACTCCGGGGTTTTGAGGCATAATATTTTAATGAAGAAAATAACGTATATAAATGTTTTATATACTATTGGAAAGGTTGCATTTTCAAGTTTTTTTTACGTATTAATACAGTTCAATATGAGCCCCGTTAGTGGCGCGGCACACACAGTAACGGTATTCAATCTCTTCCCATGTCCTGGTCAGCATGTCTGGGGGGACGGTTGCCACGCAATTGATTATTCGTTCCCTGAGATGGCCAACATCACGGATTTTCTCCGCATACACAAGATTCTTGGTATGCCCCCAGAAGAAAAAGTCCAACGGAGTCATGGCAGGGCACCTTGGAGGCCATGGAGTAGGTCCTTCTCTTCCAATCCATCTGTTGCCTAGTCGACCGTCAAGTACCTCACGCACACGTATACTGAAGTGTGGCGGTGCCCCATCATGTTGGAAGTGGACTAAACCCTTCTCCACCTCAATGTCATCTAACTGAGGAAAAACATACTCCTCTAACATGTCACAATAGACATCACCATTGATATTCTTTTCAACAAAAATGAAAGGACCTATAACTCTATCATGCATAAGGCCACAGCAAACTTTCACTTTGGGCGTGCCACGTTCATAATCAATGAACTCATGGGGCGGCTGCGAACCCCATATTCTGCAATTATGTCTGTTTAACGCCCCGTTCACATGAAAAGTTGCTTCGTCACTGAAAATAACAGTTTTTAAAAAATCATTATTTTCTTCAATTTTGTGTAGCATAGAAACAGCAAAGTCAAATCTCTTAATCTTGTCTACCGGTTTAATGTGATGTAACAGTTGGATCTTGTAAGCAGTTAAACGAAGTCTTTTATGAATTACCTTATGAACCGTTGATCTCGGTAATCCCAACTGCAGACTGCGTCTTGTTAACGATTTCTTCGGGCTTCGAAGGCATGAAGCTCGGATTCTGGCCTCATTCACTTGTGACACACGCGGCCTACCCGTTGACTTTTGTTTTAAAACACTTCCTGTTTCCTTGAAAGCACTTAACCATTGGCGAATTGTTTTGTCCGTAGGCGGTGCAACACCGTAATTACGTCGAAAGTTTCTTTGTACAGTAACAACAAAATTAGTTTCTATAAGCCAAATAACGCATTGAGCTATTTGTTGCGGCGTCGCCATAGCGCGGCAATCCAGACGGGACTGAGTCACTGACAGCCGCTACGTTGTTTCAAGATCAACTCTCCGCAGCGCTGCCAACTGTTGATTAAAACATTCCCAATTGGTATGAGTAAAACTTGATGAGCTAATCGCTTCGGAGATATTGATTACATTTATGCATCTTCTACAGTTATTAATATATGAATTTTTAAAACCCCGGAGTTCTTTTATAGAAACCCTGTAGTAAATACACTCAAAATGAAAATATTAGATGACTTGTGTTGTAAAACGTTGTGAAGATATTAGATAAGTAAAGTACAAACTCTTTAGCGTTAATCAATTAATTAGGCATTTTTGCAGTAATAATAAAATGGTTATAATTTTTAATATTTTTAGCAGTTTTTATTCTTTTTTTTATATAATAGATTAATTAATTTCATAAGGTTTTGAGGTTCTTGCTTTTTTAAACGTAATAAAGAAAATAAAAATTATAAAATAATGTGTGACAAATGACATTCTAAAATAAAAATTCTATTTTTCTTAACCACCAGACCAGCACAAATAAATGATTGCTCTGTTCTCGGTTCAGGAATAATTCAAGAAAATACTTGTCGAAACCTGTTTTCGACATCGACAACAAATCGAAAAGATTGAATAATATTTGCAGTAATCAGTGCATTTTTGATTTTAAGTACTTTGTCAAGGTTTTAATTACTTTTCTAGTATTTAAGTACTTTATAGAGTACTTAAGTACTTTTAGAGTACTTAAGAATTTTTTATTTTTTAAATTGTAAGTAAAAAAATACTTGAAACAAATTTAAGTACTTAAGTACATGTATTAGACTGAATAGTTAAAAGTTCAAGTACCAGTACACGTTAAGTACTTAAGTACTTAAAAGTACTTAAGTACATTTACTAAGTACTTTCGGTAATCAGTACCGCAGCTCTGTTTGTAAAGCAATTAAATCGTTTATGTTTATTTAACAAAAGTTTATTACGTATATAAGAGGCAATTTATTAATTCTAGAAAGACACATCTTCTACCGCTGCGTTATAAAACCTTTCAGAATTCTGTATTGTAATTTATATATGCAATTATTTGTTATTAACTTTTTCATTTTCAAAATTTAGGGAGTGACGAATTGTTTATTATTTTGAATGCAATTAAATTTTATGAGTTCATTGAAAGTTTAACGTGCTTTTTGAAAATTAAACTGAATTTTAGAAATCTTATATTGAGAATTAAGTTAATGGATTTTTAGCTTGTTTTCTGCGATCGCTTACGACTGTACTATCTAGCTCATAAAAACCTACCGATAAATCAAGATTGCAATAGCACCTTTCGTCATTCGTTGCCGAATTGAGCTTTATTTTATGGTAATTGAAACATTTCTAAGCGTTATTTTAGCTACTTTACACCTTACTGTAAACCATCAATCATCTACGATTTTAGTCGGCAATCCACTTATTTTTATAAGCAAACCAGACGCCTAATGCGGTTTTATTGTGTAATATCTGTGAAAAAAAGATAAAATACTAATCATTCCGTTTCTACAATAGTTAAAAAACAATGATACAAAAGTCGTGAGATGCTTGTACATTTGTACACAACTGCGCACAAAGTTGGAAAACTACTCACAGTCTAGATCCGATCAAAATATTCCTCTTTAATTATCAAATTCGAATATATCATATTCTAAATTTTTGTATTACAATTTTATCAAAATCGACACCAATTTGATTCCACCACAGTAGATATACTAGGGTGATCCTGTCCCACTTTTGTCACTAGATTTGGAAAAATTCACCAGAAAAGTAACTACATTTCAAGGTTGGTAACATTGCCTGCTTCAAGGTCAAGGTTCTTAACGTACACAACTCGCTTCAGGGTCAATAGTTTTTCAAGGTCGCGCACATTGCTCATCTTCAAGGTCATTCATGCACGTACGCGCCCTTCGCTTCAAGGTCACATGTTTCATGCATCGAAGTATATTCCTCAAGTTCATTGAAGTAACTAGATTTGAAAAAAGTCACTACAAAAGTTACTAGATTGTTTTTCAAGGTCATTGAAGCAGATTGTCCGCATCGATGTTTTCAAGGTGATCACATTACCTGCGTCCAAGTACACGGTCAAGGTTTTCAAAGGGCCCACTTTACACACACACACACACGCACGCACGCACGCACGCACGCACGCACGCACGCACGCACGCACGCACGCACGCACGCACAGCACGCAAGCACGCACGCAGCACGCACGCACGCACGCACGCACGCACGCACGCACGCACGCACGCACGCACGCACGCACGCACGCACGCGGGCGCCACACACACACACACACACACACACACGCACGCACACACACACACACACACATTGCTCATCTTCAAGGTCATTCATGCACGTACGCGCCTTCGCTTCAAGGTCACATGTTTCATGCATCGAAGTATATTCCTCAAGTTCATTGAAGTAACTAGATTTGAAAAAAGTCACTACAAAAGTTACTAGATTGTTTTTCAAGGTCATTGAAGCAGATTGTCCGCATCGATGTTTTCAAGGTGATCACATTACCTGCGTCCAAGTCACGGTCAAGGTTTTCAAAGGGCCCACTTTAACACACACACACGCACGCACGCACGCACGCACGCACGCACGCACGCACGCACGCACGCACGCACGCACGCACGCACGCACGCACGCACGCACGCACGCACGCACAAGCACGCAGCACGCACGCACGCACGCACGACGCACGCACCACGCACGCACGCACGCACGCACGCACGCACGCACGCACGCACGCACGCACGCCACCACACACACACACACACACACACACACACACACACACACACGCACACACACACACACACACACACACACAGAGACACACCCCACTCGCTTCAAGGAATTCTTAGGATTTCAAGGTATAGGGACCAACCTTCTCGTTTGTCAAGGTCACACGTTGAGGGTTCAATTGGGGGTATATAGGAGGATGCACCAAGAAATCAAGGTCGATTCTAAATCAAATGTTGATCGGAAATTTCAACGTTCATTATTCTTTTCAAGGTCACGCCCTTCCATCAATTAATTCATTCACCTCTGTCTCAAGCCCTGAGGTATTCTTACAATCCTCAAGGGGTATAATACAGATTGTTCTCTATGCTAAGCATGTTTCAAGGTCATCAAGCAATTCTTGGAAATTTACTTTGCAAGGTCACACCCCCCCTTCCCGCAAAGTGCATTGACCTCAAGTGGTTCCGTTTCCCAAACACAGATAGACATTTCCCAAAGACAGATAGCCGTTTCTCAAAATAGAGGAGCCGTTTTCCAAAACAAGGATCTGTTACCCAACCCAGGTAACCGTTTCCCCACCATTTCAAAGTCGCACCTCTGAGAAAAGAACAAAGGAGATCCATTGTTCAAGTAATTCTTGGCTGGGCCAGGGCCATAATTCCTAGAAATTACCTGTAGGGAGGGCTATCAGATAGATTGTCTAAAATATATTGGTATCAATTTTCAAGTTCATAAGTCCTAGAAATCAACCTGCAGGGGTATCCCAATACATGCCGGTAAAGGTATATAGAAGGATACTCTTCAAGGTCACGTATACTATAGGATCCAATTTCTCGTTTTCACTTATTAATTTATTAAGGAAAACCCGCAAGTGCTTTAGGTCAAGATCACGTACTTTCCCCGCATATCCTTCAAGGTCACACCCTGAGAAACAAATTTTGAAGGACAAAGGCAATCCATTGTTCAAACAATTCTGGCCGGGTCAGGGTCATAATTCCTAGAAATCACCTGCACGGGGTATTCAAATAGACTTTTCAAGGCGTGAGGGATTCTACTTATCAGGGCCAGGTCACCAAACTGGTTGAGATCATGTGTCGAGAAACGTTCAACGTTACATTTAGTAGCATTCCTAATGAATGATGTCGCGCGGCTTTCAAAGTCACGAGCAGGATACTAATCCGACTTTGTGACTAGAAATCAATTTTCAAGGTTAAGCTAAACGATAGGTCAAGGTGTTCCTGTATTGGCGCTCTTCAAGTAGCGAAATAAGCATGGATTTGCGTGGCTGAATACCAAGGTCACCTGTAGTTTCTAACTACCCCAACCATTTAAATGTCAAGGTCACAATTCTGAGATACTAAAAATAGAATTTTCATGGTCAAAGGTGATAGTCAAGCTATTCAAGGTTATTTTATTGGATCTGTGTCAGCATGTCAAGCATCAAGGTCAAAGAAGTCGTAGGTTGATTCTGGGCGAATTTGTCAAGGGCAGGCTAATTTTGCCCAAGCCAAGACCATGTGTTAATTCCTAGAAATCAATCGCCACCTGTAGAGGTATCGCGATCTTATTCGATAGTAATACAAGGGTCAAATTTTGGCAGGAAATTTTTACCAAGCAATTCCTGCCATAGCTCCAAGGTCAAAGTTTATTCTTAGAATTGTCACTGAAGGTGCGAGTGATCCTTGACGGTAACGTCCTTTTGGCGGGAAATGGTCACCTAGCAATTCTAGATTGAGTCAAAGTCATGTGTTCAAAGTCACCAAGCAATCTGTCAAGGCCACACTGTTCAAGGAATTCTTTTGTATAAGTCTTAGAAGTTATTACAATTCCTAGAAATCAATTTTCAAGGTTGTCTGCGGGGGTATCCTTAGAAATCAATTCCCAAGAGTAACCGTAGGGGTATTCTTAGAATGGGTCAAGTTCATTAAAGCTGTGAGTCATCCATTGAAATTTTTCAAGGTAACACCCTTTTGACGGGAAATTTTCTAGGTCACCAAACAATGCTTAGAATTTGGTCGAGTCAGGGTCGTGTGTTAATTCCTAGAAATCAACGTCACCTGCAGGGGTATCATATTACAATTCAAACAGATTGTTGTTGTCTATGCAATTAAGTCATTAAAAAATAGTACCACTGAAGATTATTACAACCTCACTGACAAACTTATGAAAAGAATAATTAACGTTATTATTGAACCTCGAACTAAGCTTTTTAATCAATCAATAAAATGTAACACTTACCCAGATCCATAAAATTGTTAGTGGTTATACCTTTAGATAAAAAAGACGATCCCACTGTACCAACGAATTACCGACCCATTTCAATCGTACCTATTGTCGCAAAGGTATTTGAATTAATTTTAAAAAATCAACTAACTGCATTTTTTGAAGGAAATAACATGGATTAGGTCATCAAAAAGTACTATAACAGCGTTAATGAGTTATGTTATGCATATGTTAAAGTCATTTGAGCAGAAGGGGTACGTAGAAACGACGTTATGGGACTTAAGTAAGGCTTTCGAATCAATAGATCATAACACATTTATTGAAAAACTTAAAAATTACAATGTATCAAATTCTGCGTATGAAACGTTAAGGAGTTATTTACAAAATAGGTATTAAGCTGTCAGGTGGAATGGAGCAATTTCTTCTCTAAAAAAAATTAGTTGTGGTGTGCCTCAAGGTTCGATATTAGGTCATTTTATCTTCTCAATTTTCCTCACTTAATACTATACGCTGATGACACAACTACAATTAACTCAAGTGACACATTAGAAGATATGCTAACTTCTTTAAAGAACTTGAACTTGAACTAAATAATTGGGTGCAGGCGAATGGGTTAACAATAAACAAAAACAAAACGCAAAATATTCGTCATGGTTTGCGTCCCCTGTCTGTAGATACTGAAAGTGTTAAATTGTTGCGAATTTATCTTGATTGCAAATTAACTTGGTCTTCCCATGTTGACTATCTGGCAACAAAATTAAATAGAAAAATTTTTTTAATTAGAAAATTAAAAACCATACTTACATTAGATAATTTAAGAATGGCCTATTATTCACATTTCCATTCCCTTATAACCTATGGTATAATACTCTGGGGTTCATCAAGTGCAGCTTTGAGAGTATTCACGTTACAAAGAAAGGTGATCCGAGTCATGGCGAATCTTCAATACCGAGCAGATTGCCGACACATTTTTAAATTGTTTAAAATTTTAACATTCACTTGTTGTTTTATCAATGCATGCGTAACTTACGTTCACAATAATAATTTACCAGTTACTCACCAAACTTTTCACAACCATGATACAAGAAATAAAGACAAATTATATTTAACCTACTTCAGTTTAACAGTAACAAAAATATGGTTTACCTTATACAATATACTATCATTTGCCTCAAAATATTCGTTCCTTAAAAAGTTCACTCTTCAAAACAACAATAAACAATCTACTTGTGAACAATTCATATTATTCCCTGGAAGAGTATTTTGCTCACCAGTAACTGTGACATAATATTGTATTATTTGTGGATTTATGTTATGTTAGATATTTTTTTATCACCCGCATTTTGTCTATTTTGAATATTTAATGTGTTTTTTTGACAACTGGCAAGTACAAACTGTACAACAGCAAGCTAAATAAATAATAATAATAGTAATATTCATTTGCAATAAAACTAGTAGAATTTGTTTATTTTGGTAATAACAAGATTCAACATGATGTCTGATGTAGCATTTTAAAATAACAAGAATAGAGATATTATATTTTAGTTTTTGTTTAATGTTTATTTTACATAATAAGGTAAACACTATGTTCTAGTATTAAAACTAACTGTAACAAAAATCATCGACTAATATCTGTATACAGGGTGAGCCAAAAAAAAATAACGATTTTCGCAAATTTTTTAAATGCACCCCCCTATATTTTATTTTCTCAAATGATTGTGTTTGTTATGTCCATTCATTTTTGTGAAGCATTCCGTATACCTAAATTCATTACTTTCTGAGATATTTTTAATTTTGTTCAAATTTTAGGAATACCTTAAATTTGTGTGACTAAAAATAATTTAATCTTGGATAATAATGTAACAAAATTATTTTTATACAATAAACAACTAAAACATAACGTAAACCATAACAACATGTAATGAAGGTAGGTAATTTCTAGATGAATCTGATTTAAACAGAATATTTCGTATCACAAAATGAGTTTAAAGTAAATATTCAAAATTTCCACCTACAGCGTCTATGCAAGTTTGTAAGTGCACTTATTATGGGCCATGTACCTGTAACGAGCCACTACATTTAAACAGAAAAAAATAAAACCCCCACCCTCCACCGGTAGGCAACGAACAGGAATTACAAGTATGAAGTGAATGCGTCTAAATTAAAATTAAAGCTTGTACGTATAATAGATTTAATAATTCGTAAGCAATGTTGTTTTTACAGTGGATAAGGAATTATGCTGCATTACACAGTAGATAATGAGGTAGCCCAACATAGCAACAAAAAATTGTTAAAGTGTTCCTAAATTGGACCACCCGGCCCAAATTAGGAACTTTTCAACAAGCTTTATATACCTTCTGTAAACATTCTTCTATTATTACCAATTAGATTTTTATAAATAAGTTTTCGATCAGCCACCTAGCTCTAATAATGGGTCCCCGGCCCAATATAGGAGCTAGATCTAGGCCAGTTACAGGGGCATGGAAGTCTTTCAACTATTATAATTAATTGGTTAATGATTCAAATAGGAATATTATTATTTCTTTTAGTATCATGGACGGGCACAGGTCTTATAGGAAACATTCCGAAGGGAATGTTATAGCAGCTTTAGATGATATGAAGAAAGGCATGAGTCTATGAATCGCACCTAAAAAATATGATATACCAAGGGCAACTTTAACAAGGAAAAGTAAAGAAGGTGCAGTCTTGGCTACCAAAATGGGACCATCAACCATTTTTACTGCGGAACTAGAAGTGATATTGTGCAACTAGGTAAAAGCCATGGCTAAAGCAGGTTTTCCAATCAACAAAGAAAATTTCTTGTTCAGTGTAGGAAAATTGGGGCAGCAGCTCAACATTACTTTCCGTGGCAATGCAAGACCTGGCAGAAAATGGCACGAAAAATTTAAACAACGGCATCCAGACCTTTCAGAACGTGAAAGCCAAAACTTAACTATCCAAGAAGAGCAGTTACTCAGCTTCATCTTAGTACCTGGTTTGCAGAAATTGAAGACATATTCAATGATGAAGAGAGAAGCCGAATATATAACTTCGATGAGATAGCCTTTTTTTTAAACCTCAAAGCAGGAAAGGTATTAGCTGAGACGGGTTCTAAAACCGTTTATACATCAGCGGGGGCGGATGAAAAGTTTAATATGATTGTGCTGCTCACTGATAATGCAGCCGGTGATCTCGCTACTCCTATGATAGTTTATAGGTCAGTATATATTGAATAGAAAATGGCGTTACTGCGAATGTTTTCCATTCAGACTTTATTTTGATTAGTTAATTTTTCTTTTATATTTCAGATACTCAAGAATACCACCGCCAATTGCCTCATCAATGCTATCAGATTGGGCTATTGTGAAGTCGAAAAATGGATGGATGACGCAAGAAACATTTTTTGAATACATCTGTAATATTTTTGAACCATGGCTCCCCAGAAATAATATTAAAAGGCCAGTCATTTTGTTTATGGACGGACACGTATCGCATCTTTCTTTACCGTTAACTACATTTTGTATTGAAAACCAAATTGAGCTTTTAGTCCTATATACAAATGCCACACATTTGATTCAGCCCATGGATGTGGCTGTTTTTCTCACATTGAAAAACGAGTGGCGAAAAAACGTGATGCAGTGGAGGATGGATAATGTAGGTGCCCAAGTTACAAAACAAGATAATATAGGGGATTGGCAAGATGTTGAAGATACATCTTTGTATAATGTTTGGTTAAGGATGAAACCTATTACCGTAGATTTCGACGAGCCCATACCAACATCACTTTCTGGCGAAGTAGTCGAAGCGGAGGTAGTAAAGCAAGTTGTAACTCCACTAACTCCTGAGAGAGATTTCGCTGTTGCTGGGCCGTGGCACACATCCACTACAGGAGACCCATTACTACCTTCTCCATTTAAAAGAGTACCTATTTGTCCTACTCAGGAAACTAGTAACCAAGGAAAGAAACGGAAAATAGGAAAATTACCGGCCGTGGGGACCTCTCCGCAAATGATGGCCTATTATAAAAAAAAAGGACGATTTGAAAAAGGCGAAAGCTGAAGAGATAGAAAAAAGTAAAATGTTACGGGAGATGAAACTTAAAGAAGTCGAGGAAAAAAAAGGCAAAGAAATAGAAACCACCACCGTCACCTTCTCCAGCTTCATCATCTTGTTCTGTGAGATATGCAGAGTCAGATGATTCTCCGTGGGTAGAAACCACAGATAACTTAGACAGGGAGGACGAATGCCATTCTGATGTCAAGGAAGGCGCCTTTTACATAAATACATTTTTGAGGTGGTAAAAGGAGTACTACTACTTTTAAATACCTTTGTGTTCTACAAGAAAATACCGCCGAAGGCTTAAAAGTACAGTCATTAAGGTCATGCAACCAAACGAAAACAGAATTTGTTCTAATTGACAATGACATTTCTTTAATCTCGAAAGACGAAATTGAATGTCTCGTTCCTCAATCAAAAGTGAAAATAGTTGATAGGCAGTTAATATATGTTTTCAAGAAGCAATTAAATGTAATAGAGAAATAAGTTCTTTTTTTATACAAAACTTTATCATTAATAGATATTATAATACGACTTCTCTTGTTCTTACACTTATTATTTAATAAAATATTTTTTTTTAGAATTACTTATTTAATCGTAGCCCTGTGAAACGGTAGTACCTAATAAAAAGTTGTAATTGTAACTTGACCAATTTTTGCCTTGTAAATATAGTGACCCATTATTGGGAGGGAGGGGGGGATTACGAAACCTTACAGAGAAACCCGGCCCAATTCAGGTACAGTGAAATATATTATAATCACTTTTAGAAATGTACAAATAAAACAATATCTGGTAAAAATATGGCCTCAATAAGCTAGGTAGAAACTAAGAAAATGAATTTCAACCGGCCCATTACTGGTACATTTACCTTAAATGTTCAAAATGTCCACCTATCACCTTAACATTTGTACATCAATACTATTAAAAGCTTCTCTTATGCCATTTTTCATATCATCTGGTGTTGTTGGAGATTTGTGGTACAAACGGTTTTTTATGTAGTTCCACACGAAGAAATCAATTTTTGACAACTCTGGTAATCGAGCTAAGCATGCATATGGTTCTTATCTGACTAACCACCTCGCAGGAAAGTGATTATTTAGATGGTTGTGCATTGCGGCAGTGTGAATCACTGGAGCACAATCATGTAAAAACCACATCATTGGTCGAATATTCAGTGGAACACGTTAAAGTAGCAATGGCAAATAATTATTGAGAAAATCTAGATATACACTACCAGTTACACGATCGTCAAAAAAATGTGGGCCAATTACATAGTCCCCAGCAATATCACTCCAAACGTTCATAGACCACTTAATGGGTATGAGTACTACTACAGTAAGGAAGGCTTGTTGCATAATAATAAAAATTTTGCCTATTCACTGTTCCATTTTTGTGCAATGTAGCCCCATCTCCAAAAAGCACAAAATAGAAAAAAAATCAAGTCACCACGGATTTGCTGCTGAGCCCATTTACAAAAAAAACTAATATGCGAGGATAATAGTCTGTCAATTCTTGATGTACATGTATGTGGTAGGGATACATTTTATGTCTGTGAAGTATGTTTACGGCCGAGGTTTGACTAATGTCACGTTGACGTTAAATTTCACGAGTGCTAATGTAGGGATCCTCAGTAACGGCTAGCAGTGCATCATATTCATTTTCTTCAGTTATAACATTTTTATTCCTTTCATGTTTGTCATACACGACTGATCCAGTACGAACAAAACGATCCATTAATCTTTCAAACGCTTTTGTTTTTGGGCGCCTCCGTTCAGGATATCGCTGTTGATCTGCATGCAAGTAGACAATTTCTCGAACTTTCTCTTAATACCCAAACCATATCTATTAGTTCTACAGAAAAATTCATTTTTAGAGCTTATACACAAAAACGCACCGATTAAGAAGGTAATAATACACGAACTGCCATTTTCCAAAGCGTGCCGGTTTAATTTTCTTAAAGATACTTTGGTTAGATTATTGTTGAAATAACATTAATCTAGAAATTGCCTACCTTCCTTGCATATTGTTATGGTTTATGCTATTATTGTATGAAAAGAATTTTGTTACATTATTATCCAAGATTAAATTATTTTTAGTCACACAAATTTAAGGTCTCCCTAAAGTTTTAAGAAAATTAAGAATTTGCTTCATAAAAATGAAAGCGTTAACAAATACAATCTTTTGGGAAAATAAAATATAGAGGGGTGTATTTAAAAAAAAGCGAGAAACTCGTAATTTTATTTTTGGCTCACCGTGTATATAGATATTTGTCGATGGTTTTTGCTACAATTAGTGTTAATACTGGGACATTGTTTACCTTATTATATAAAATAAACAATTATTTATTTATTATTTCTCCATATACATAGTCTTTATTTCTTAGTGATTTCGATATAAAAATGGTCATAACACTTTAAATACGCTGTATGGCTATATACAACCTATATTGTAAGAACAGGGATTATAAGAGAAATCTAAATATGAGGAAATATATATGGTGTCTTATTAAAAAAATTGCATGTTTGTGTTACCCGCGTAGTTATGAATCAAACTCTAGAGATATTTTTCAAATAACAAGCATTTTTGTAAATAACTGTATACATACAGGGTGTCCCAACGATTTGGGGGTGGAAGATTACGCCTATACTGTTGATTTAATAAAAAATCTTATAACAGATTATTGTAGTCAACAACGAGGAGCATCTTGTAAAAATATTTTTGTATATACAAGGTGTCCCATTTTCGAGTTCTACACTAAACTTGTGTTTTTTTAATGGAACACCCTATATGTTTTTATATATTTGAATTCTCTGGTAAATGCTGAGCAAAATGATATGAGGCACTATGTGGCTACGACTAATGGTTCCTAAGTTATTGACATTTCTATGTAAACAAATTAGATAATTAAGTAGGCTCCTATTCCGCCATCTTGAAAGATATCGGAGTAAAATTTTGGGTTTTAGTTTTAACTTCTACATTCAGACTCTTTTCTTTGCATATATAGGGTGGTCAATTTTCCCAATGTTATTTTTCTCACTTTTTTTAATGGCACACCCTGTATTTTATTACAGATTTGAATAGCATTTTTTACAGGTTTCCAATAGGTACTCACTTTTTACTACCTATTCATGTGTTTTTGAATTATTTAGTGATAAAGTTGAAAATTGTAAACATTTTTTATTTTTGTTGAATTTGTCACAATATAAAATAAATAAAGACAATATCATAATTCACAGAAAAACAAAAATAAAACAATGTTTATTGCTATAAAACCGTGAAGCCATAGATTTATGACACGATTCAACATTTTGCACTATAAAAGAGCGACGCTTAATAATTATTTACTCGCAGAACTGCATAACTATAAACTTTAAAGTGGAATTAAGGAGCACAATGAATACCAGTAGCTTGGTTTTCGATTGTCTTTTTCTGTTTCTTAAGTTAACAAATGAAAGCCACTTATAAATAATTCGTGAAGAATTGTCAGATAATTATCTGATAGTGACTTCGTTATTTACTTAGTGTGAGATGAATTTTTCAAAAGAAGAGCTGATTAATATGGTCTATGTTTTGGGACAATCGTACAGTTGCAAACGAAGAAAACGAGTTGACAGTTTTATTAAATTTACAAGAAAATCCGGACGTAAGTCATCGTTAGATTTCGGTACAAGTAGATCTGAGCAAAAGTTCAATACAAAGAATTATAAGCAAACATAAATATCAACCATACCATTTGTGTTTGAATCAAACCCTACGACCGCAACATTTCGGAACTCGTGTCGCATTTTGCAATATTATTCTGGACAGAATTAACCAACAAGCCGATTTTGTTAACTTTGTGCTATTTAGCGTCGAAGCAAGTTTTAGTAGCATAGGAGTCGTTAATAAACATAATAGTCACTATTACTCCGTTGAAAATCCACACTGGGTACGACAACTAGATTACCAGCATCAGTGGACTGTGAATTTGTGGTGTGGTATTATCAATACTGATGTAATAGGACCTTTCTTTTTAGATGTTCCCTAACAGGCGAAAGATATCTGCAATTCCTTCAGGAAGATTTGCTACAGTTGCTTGAAAATGTGAATGTATATACTCGACAAGTTATGTATTACCAACATGATGGAACCCCGCCGCACTATCATAATCGAGTACTTCGGTTTTTACAAAATTGGCGCGAAGATCGCTGGATAGGTTGCGGTGGTCGCATTGTTTGGTCAGCGAGATCACCCGATCTCACTCCCCTAGCCTTTTTTGTGTGGGGCTTTGTGAAACAGGAGGTGTATAGGGATTTGCCTACTACAAAAGCTAATACGAAACTTCGAATTACAGAGGCTTTTCGAAGTATTCGAAGAAGCACCCTTCAAAATGTCAAAGCAACCTTTACTGGGCGGTTGACAATGTGCATGGCTGCAAATGGAAACATTTTTGAACATTTAATATAAAATTTGTAATTCATTGTGTTCTTTACTTCCATTTTAAAGTTAAGTTTTAAGTTAAAGTTTATAGTTATGCAGTTCTACGAGTAAATCATTATTAAGCGTTGCTCGTTTATAGTGCAAAATGTTGAATTGTGTCATAAACCTATAGCTTCACGGTTTTATAGAAATTAGCACTGTTTCATTTTTTTTCTTTTTATTATGGTATTGTTTATTATTTTATGTTGTGACAATTCAACAAAAATAAAAAATGTTTACAATTTTCAACTTTATCACTAAATAATTCAAAAACACTTAGGGATTGGCAGTAAAAAGTGAGTATCTATTGAAAGCCTGTAAAAAATGCTATTTAAATATGTAATAAAATACAGGGTGTGCCATGAAAAAAATAACATTGGGAAAAATGACCACCCTGTATATGCAAAGAAAAGAGTCTGTAATCTGGATGAAGAAGTTAAAACTACTATAAATTTGACAATTAAATTGCATAGCCAACTGATTGAAGGTATACGACAGGCAGCAAAACAGATTGCAAAGCACACTATTAATTTACGGCGTATTTACTACATCATCTCCAAGAGAAGTAGAAAAAAAGCAGATAACACGAAAATCATTCAGTTTAGGTATAGGGACATGATATATCAGCAGATAGGTAATTAAATTCTGCATCGAATGAGAATATAAAAAAACCAGTTGCACTTAAAGAAAAATGACTCTGACATTTTTAATTTTCTTAACTACCGTTACTTCCGGACCTCCCCTAGTAATAAATTTCAAAAATGTCTAATATTGCAAACATAGTCCAATATCATATCTAAGCGTTGTACAAGTTACGCTTATTTGCCTTTTATGTTTCATGAAATATTAATTTTTCAGTAGATTTAAATTTTCGTTGCTAACACCTGAAATTATGTTTTTCTTAATACTGGTAAGAGATAGCTACGCCAAACCTGGCAGTAGAAGACGTAAAATTTTATGCGGAAATCGAAAATAAAATAAAAATTGGGATATTGTATTTAAAATAACAAAGTTGGTATGGACTTCCGGTATAACCGGAAGTGACACCGCCATGAAAATATTTTCAGTAAGTAGGCCATGTTTGTTTACATAGTTACAAGTTTCCAGCTGAATCGGTTTTTCCGTTCTCATTATTCGTCTAACATGCTATCGTCGAGACACACCCTGCGTATATATATATATATATATATATATATATATATATATATATATATATATATATATATATATATATATATATATTATTTCAAATGTATTATATATGTTTAGATATTCGATAGTTAGTTAATGTTTTCTATAAAGATTGTGCTCATTAAGAAGTTTACTTAAATTGCTATAATGAATATACATTTACTGACCTTTTTGTTTCCTTTCATGAACAAATACCTAGGTAAATAATAGATTCAAAAAGAACGGAAACCACAAAGTTGAATTTTGAATGCTTACTGCACATAAATTACGATTATGTTTAGTTTTCTAGAAAAAAACATTGTTAAAAATTGTTGTACCAATGTAGTTTTATAATTATACCTGTTAATTTAGATTAAAGTAATAGATAAGGAAACTTTGCATAACAAATAGTTTATAAACATTATTTGATCGAAAGGTGTTAATGCATTAAATTGTTTTTTTCATTATTTACTTTCTTAAACCAAGGTAACTTCACAATTGTTTTGAAATTTCATAATGCACTCTAAACAATAGCAAAATACACATTATATGCGATTAATCCGTTGTTTTAATGGAGTACGTATCCTATTATTAGAAAAATTTACTAAAAAGAATTGCACGTAGGTATTCACACATTTAGTGAACTGATGCATGATGATTGATGAGCAAAGATCAATATTTACAATATAACACAGGGACGATACACATATATTAAATGCATTAACTGCTATAAGTTCGAAGAATAAACAAAGAGAGAAACTGTAGTTGTCAATTTTAACAGTTGGGCTAGAGATACTGGAAGTGGTATAAGACAGGAAAAAAGCATGTGTACTCGTACTCGTAAATTGCGAGGAAACCTAGAACTGCACAAGACACAAACGGCAAACAACTTTTATAATCACTAATCTAATTTATGAGACAAAAAGTATGGTGTTGATTGAAAATGTACGCCAGATTATTTACTGTAAATTCAGAGGAAAATGAAGGCAAACACAGCATTTTATATAATTACTGTACAATAATAAGTAAAGAAAGGAATGTAATAGTGAAAATAATATGAATTAAAAAAATATATAGAAATTGGAAAGACAGACAGAAGTAGTGTAGTTTAGTAGTTACATTCAAAAGGAAATCCAAAATTATGTATGTACACTGGGTGGGCTAGACCTAGCGTTATTTTTTGGGTGATAGAACAACATAAATGTAACTCAAATACACAATTAAAAAAATTCCATTTCACACACCCACTTAAAGAAAGATTATTTAGATTTTTTCCAAAAAAACATTTACCCAAAAATTTAGAAATTCTGGGATATTTTGATAAATTCCTCGAACTTTAACACTACTATTGTATTCTACATTAAACTTCAAGTAGGGATGGATTGCTTATGATGAACCTGAATATACTCAACCACTAATTAAATTGATTAGAACTGTGAAGTTATCATTTCCTAAAAAAAAAGAAAAAGCTTATACACACATAATTTTCTAAAAAAATTGCTAGACAGTAGCAAATGCTATAAAAACTGCTTCAAAATCTAAGCTTTCAGAAGACAGGATACAACATTTTATTTGTCACCATTTAGTACAGTTATGCCAGTTTGATTAGTGTAAAACGAGGTTTGAATAAAATAATTCAACTCTATCCAACTAAAAGACTCACGTGAACATTGTTATTATTATAGCTATAACATAAGGTTATAGTTAATTGTTATAGCCCATCCTATGATGAGATAAGGCATCACGCACAGATGTTATGTTTTGTTTGGATACAGTTTTTCTAGCGGGTTTGGATCATTTACTCATTGGCAGTGATCTCAAGATGTCGTTTTCAAATCGAGAATATGCGGAAATGCATAACATCTGTGAGTGATACCTTATGTTATAGGTATACTAATAAAAATGTTCATTGTGTCTTTTTAGTTTGATTATTATTATTTTTCTCAAACCACGTTTTACACTATTCAAACTGGCATAACTGTACTTAAATGGTGACGAATAAAATGTTTAGATTTTGAAGCATTTACAGCATTTGCTACTGTCTAGCAGTTTTTTTAAAGAAATGTGCGTGTATAAGCTTTTTCTTTTTTTTTTAATGATAATTTCACAATTTTAATCAATTTAATTAGTGGTTGTATAGATTCAGGCTCTTCATAAGCTATCCGTCCTTACTTGAAATTTAATGTAGGATACAATAGTAGTGTTAAAGTTCGAGGAATGTATCAAAATACCCCAGAATTTCTAAATTTTTGGGTACATGTACAGTTTTTTTTTTTTAAAACACCATAATAATTTTTCTTTAAGTGGGTGTGTGAAATTGAATTTTTTTAATTGTGTATTTGATCACATTTATGTTGTTCTCTCACCCAAAAATGTTTAACGCTAGTTGTAGACCATCCTGCATATATATATATATATATATATATATATATATATATATATATATATATATATATAAGGGTGGTGTCTACTGCGTGGACGGAGGATTGCTCCTTAACTATTAGAGATATCAAAACCAATTTTGGTGTGGTAATACACGATCATTGGCCCTACATTCCAAAAATATTTAGGTATATACAGGGTGATTGACAAAAATATGCCAACCCAAACCTGTTTTTTTTAATGGAACACCCTGTATATTTTTCCATTTTTTGATTCTCTGTTACATTTAGAATAAAAGGATAGAAATTTGTATCTGTATCACTAACCGTTCTGCAGATATCGTCACTTCAGTACCAAAATAGAGTTAACTTTGGAACCAAGATGCGAGCGTTGTCACCACAATTTTGTAAATCTGTTTATACCACCGACTATTAATAATAGTCGACTAACAAACAAATTCGGAAATTTTTCGAAAACATGTAAAACTATACAGAATGACTAACTTACGCGAAATGTAATTTTTCTCAATTTTTTTCAAATGCAACACCCTGCATATTTTTGGGTTGGCATATTTTTGTAAATCACCCTGTATATACCTAAATATTTTTAGAATATAGGTCCAATGATCGTGTATTACCATACCAAAATTGGTTTTGATATCTCTAATAATTAAGGAGAAATCCTAAGTCCACGCAGTAGATACCCACCCTGTATACCGGGTGGGAAAAATTTGAATGCTCACCATTGGGATGTTAGAAACTATAGGATATACAGGAATCGTTAATTGGGAAAAAAGTTTCTTACATTTATACACAGAAAAACACCGGCAATACATTTAAAAAAAATCAAAGCTTACTGAGATATTCATAATAATATAAAAACTGTGATTTTTCATTAATGTTTTTTTTTATCTATAAAGGTAACGATTTGTAATTTGGTGTATGCTTACTGTTCAATAGTCTTTATATTATTTTATAAAAAAAACATTGTTCTAGGCCTGCTAGATATTAAGAAACAATTGCCAACTTTCTTTTTTGTATGGACGCCATATATGTTTTATGCAAGGTTTAAAAGTAGAAAAAAATTGCAATCCAATGGTATAATATTCAATAAGGTTTATATTTAATTTCAATGAAATATTGGCAATTTTGTATTTATCGAAGAGTGCTTTGAA